>VXBL01008892.1:43359-85659 GCA_013400195.1 Aramus guarauna
AAAGAATGGTTACAGAGTATCCTTTTGTGTTTCCCCTGCTTCAGAAAGAGACTGACCCAAGGGCGGGCTTGGTGTATTGTAAATCAGATATTTATAAGTAAATATGCCAGAGAGAGCAAACTGCAGGGGCCCTTCTCCCTCTGGGGCTTCAGCACAACCCCCTTTCCAATACCCACAGACTTCTTTCGTGGTTTAATTTTCAGACCTCCGTCATAACTTTCTGTTGTTCTGTTTTTCTGAGTAGGGCTGAAAAAGCATTTTTTCCATTGTTTTTTCTTTTTCAGACACCAGGTGAAACCTCCTTATCAAACATCAAATTGGGCTATTTACAGCTGTTCTAAAAGTTTACTGAAATTATGCATATAAATTCACCCAACAAATCCCACCTGGAATGTCCTCTGCTACCTGTTCACAGTTCAATATTAGTGCTTGTGCACTGTGATGACCAACACTCTCAGTCTTTACATGATAATAATGCATCAATGTATAATGATTCTACATGGTATTTTTAATTTTCACTGTTTTGAAAGTTCCTGCTCAATGCCATCTTAGTTAAACCATCTTTATTCCCTTTATTTCTGAAGACCTAACATTCAGCTCCTTGGTTCCCCTGAAATACTTAATGATACCACTAATGATGACAACAGAGGAAATACTGAATCCTAAAATGGGGCTTTGGCAAATACATCAAAGTAGGACAGCTTAAAAAAACCTCATAGTGTTTGGTTTAAGCCTGTATGTGCTGGCAATTTTTCAACCTACACTCCTGAAGAAGAAAGCTCTCCAAGACCTTCTGTGCTCCAAAAAGACAGTTTTCTACTGTCCTAGTTTTGGCAGGGATAGATTTAATTTTCCTATCAGCTGGTGTAGTGCTGTGTTTTGGATGTAGGATGAGAACAATGTTGATAACACACTGATGGTTTTAGCTGTTGCCAAGCAGTCAGGGACTTTTCAGCTTCTCACACTGCCCTGCCAACAAGGAGGCTGGGGGGTGCACAAGAAGCTGGGAGGGGCACAGCCAGGACAGCTGACCCAAACTGGCCAAAAGGATATTCCATACCATATGATGTCATGCTCCATATAAAACTGGGGGGGTTGGCCAGGAGGCAGGGCAGCTCAGGAACTAGCTGAGCATTGGCTTTGAGTGGTGAGGAATTGTGCCATGCATCACTTATTCTAAAGTAACAATTTACTACAAAACCAATAATTTTAACTATTATTAATATAATAATTGTTGTTATTGTTATTATAGTCTTCCTTTCCTGTCCTATTAAACTGTCATTACCTCAACACCTGAGTTTTTTGCTTAATGTGGGCTTTTTTTTTTTGTTTTTAATTTTTGATTCTCTACCCCATCCCCTGGGTGGTAGGGTAGGGGGGAGGAGGAGAGTGAGTGAATAGTTGTGTGGTGGTTTTAGCTGCCAGCTCAGTTAAACCATGACATCTACTAAATATTCACCTTCTTGCTGTTAGCAACTGCTATCCCAGATTTTCTCCTCTGAGCAAAGGATCTGACAGAGAATAGTGTGAGTGAAAATACTCCAGGCTGGCCAAAATTCCTACTTCTTTTGCACGGATCACCCTGCAGTTATACATAGACTCACCTGTACTGGTTCAGGATCCATCAGTTCAAAATCCATCTCAGGCTAAGGACACACCAGGTCTCCTGGAGATCTTTAAGTATCGGAGGTTTGATCTGAAGAGACTAGACCAGAACTTATTTTCACAGTAGTTTCTGAATTTTATTACACCTACCTATACCCTCTCACTGTGGGATCTAACATCATTACTGACGGGTGGTTTTTGCAGCAGGACAGCAGAATTTAATCTGTCAGTTTTCGGTGGCATAGCCTTACACAGATTTCTATAGCAACAGGTTAAGTAAATACGGTAAGACTAGAATACATGTGTCTTGAGAAGAAAATGGGTACTTGGTCTTGCAAGAAGGGTAATGGTGGATTTCTGGGTACCAAGCACAAGGGGGTCTTGTTGACCATAGGTGCTATGTTCTGTGAACTACTTCTGAGGTCTAAATGGAGACAACAACAATGTGTCATCATGATACTGCAAGCATTTTGAGAGGGCAGGCAACCAGGAAGAAATGCAATTTCTGAGTGGAATGAAATTAATGACAAAGACAAGCCAAAGGGAAGGAGAGAAAGAGAGAAAACCTCCTAATAGTGCAGTCTGCTTGGGTATGGAATGGTAGCTCCAGGAGACAAACGGGAGACCTGCCTGCTAAAACTAGGTGTTGCAGTGTATTCATGGAGGTACTGCATGGGATGATGCTGCGTATGCATAGCAAACACATGCCTCTTGTGTTTGTTTTCATTACGGCTATTACTCTGCTACCATAGCTGTTTTCATTGTTACACATAGAGGGAGGTATGTGGGGGGTCTTTTCACCCTGCACAGAGCCAAAAACTTTAAAGCTGAAGCCAAGAAGTATGTATTTCAGAAAAACAGAGGCAACTTCTGCTCCCTCGCCTAAGGCAGTTAACTTGCCGACCCACTTCCAGTCAAAGCCAGGACATTTTGAGAATCNAGAAGCACTCATTCCCTCTGCTGGATAACAAATACAATTATGGCTGCAGTCCTGATGGCCTGGAGGTGAATTTTCTTTTGTCTCTTCTGTTCTCTAGAGAATTTAACTTTTCTCAGTGTCAGAATCTAAATAGTGTGTCACTACTACACTCTGTTTTTCTCAGAAAGATGACTGGGATTTGTTTCCAAAGAGCATTAAAAGGGTACTGATCAATCAAGTATGTAAAAATTTACTACAAATTCCTCCCCAGCATTTGTCCCCTCCTATGAGTCATCCTTCGAGAGAGCTACCATTGATGGGGGGCTGTGGCAGGAGGATATCAAAGTTTCATCAGCTTGGGTATGCTATCAACAAAAGAGTTCACTTCCTTTCTTCATGCCTAACTAGCCAGAGAACAAATATTCAAAGAAACCCAATAGGAGCTGCTTTTATGAGAAATCTGAGAAGTTTTGTCATTTGCTTTTTTTTTTTTGTCAGGAAATACATAGTTTCAATGAGACTTTCTGCCTCCCTCCTTTTTCTTGGAAGCAGTATATGACGAAACGGTAATAATTTGTAAACACTGTGAAATGTGTTAACCCTGGAAACAACTCCTCTAGCCTTTCTGACTTAAAACTTTGCAAATGTATTTTAAAATAATGGGAACCCCCCCCCTCCCCCCCCCCCCCTCCCCCATTTCTTCTATCTTTGTACTGAGTTGCTCTGTAGTTATTTTGGTCGCCACTACAATTTTTAATAAATCATGATTTTGGACAGCAGTTTCTCAAATGATAGTTGAGGAAAGGTCTCCAAATCATAGAATCACAGAATGGTTTGGGTTGGAAAGGATCTCAAAGATCATCTAGTTCCAACCCCCCTGCCATGGGCAGGGACACCCTCCACTAGACCAGGTTGCCCAAAGCCCCATCCAACCTGGCCTTCAACACTTCCANTGCTCAAAGCCCCATCCAACCTGGTCTTAAACACTGCCAGGGATGGGCTACCCACAACTTCCCTGTTCCAGTACCTCACCACCCTCACAGTAAAGAATTTATTTCTAACCTCTAATCTAAATCTACCCTCCTTTAGCTTAAGCCCATTACCCCTTGTCCTGTCACTATACTCCCTGATAAACAGTCCCTCTCCAGCTCTCCTGTAGGCCCCTTCAGGAACTGGAAGGCTACAGTAATGTCTCCCCAGAGCCTTCTCTTCTCTAGGCTGAACAATCCCAACTCTGTCAGCCTGTCCTCGTAGGAGAGGTGCTTCAGACCTCTGATCAACTTTATGTCCCCCCTCTAGACTCTCCAACAGCTCGATGTCTTTCAATGTTATGTATGATGTGACTTTGACCTGTAGCTTTTTCTCTTAAGGTTTGTTTCCAGAGGCACACTCCTTGTCCCACTAAGCTGGTTGTACCTTCTCATCTGGCTTCCAGCAGTTGGCATTCCTAGTGGTGTTGTCTCTTGGCCAGCACACATAAACAGTTCAGGACCGCCCACCCACATTTGCTGTGAACACCAGTTTCAGACATTCACTGGGATTCAGCTGGATTTTCTTAGAAGCTTTTTCTTAACATTTGCTAAAAATGAATGTGATCTGCCTAATCACAATCAAATGTCCCGCTATCTATTAATCTGTACGTCACACATAATTACAAACACAGTGGTGCCTGCTGTGCGCATACGCGCTATGTGGCCAGATTTTTGCGTGTGCAGTGCCGACTGCTGGGGTCAGACACCCTAAAGAGCTCAGCTCCCATTCGGGCAACTAAACTGGGATGTCTTTCAAAAGGACTACATTGGGTAAGCTGGAGCCAAGTCCTTTAAGAAACATGATTCCAAACCTGGATACTAAATGCTTCTGAAAATCTAGGCCTGTGTAGCAGTGTATATTTGTATATACGCACCATAGCATTGGCAATGGCTACTGTGCATGCTCCAACCGTTTGGAGCTTTTCTAAATTCAAGCCTAGGTTTTCATCCTATCCACTCTTTCAGAATCCCTCAAGGGGTAGCCTTTTTCTCTCCCCGTCCCCCCCTCCTCACTCCATTCTAGCTAAAACAGAAATTTAAAAATAATTACGTCTTTTACAAAATTTCAAAAGCATAACTTTATTCTGTGCTCTCTGTGGCTGTAGATAACAACAGAGCCACCATAAATGACATTCATTTACTGTTTCTGGCTTGCATCACCAGCACATGTGGAACATACTTCTAGGAGCTCTGCAAGTAATTCTTGTGACTGGAACAAAATGGACTCTAATTTTTTTTGTTCCAGATCTGTAAAGTGGAAAGCATAAAATTACTATATCACAACAACACATCACATAAAATGTTTGTGTTCTGCAGCTGTAATACAAAGGCTACCTATTGGCTTCCACTGAGGTTGAAAACACACAGTAACTTCCACTGTAATTTTGCATGCTCTTACTTCCAGTAAAAATATGACTCAGAAACTTAGTATGCTTTCCCTGAAGATGATTTTTTTCTTTACTTGTAAAAACTTAGAATTTATGGTAAACATATATTTTTGCAAAAATCAGAAGACAGAAATGCAAATTGTTACTAAACAGTGGCATGTTTTGCCTTGTTTGAAACAAAATGAGACAACAGCAAATCAAAACAAGCAGTGGTTTATTCTAGTAAGAATCAGCTGACAAAGGCAAACTAAATGTGTGCCATAGCCTCTTTGTGCCATATCACATAACAAGACCAATTTTGCAGGTAGAGTATGTCCAGTTTCAAATAAATGAAGTCACTTGTGCCTGAGAAGGATACGACTGAGCAGACAGGAGCACAGATCAGATGGAACATCCACTGGATGTGCACATGAAATTGTGGTGATGACAACCAATAATGATGAGGGGCAGTCAGCACAAATATCTCTAGAATTTGTCTTCTTCTTTTAAAGAGTGTTTAAGAACATTTTCTGATTCCTTGTAGGCAGATCTTTCAAAAATTTCCTGTGAAACAAAGTGGCATTTAATCTGCACTGAAACCTGGGAATGTGGTGATTTGATAGGCAGCCCATTGAGACAGAACAGAATAAACCAGTGTGAAATATTTCAGGAGTCTGAAGGGAATATTTTGATTTTTAATAGAAACTGGAAAGTGCATTTGAAAAAGACTTTATCAACTAAACTAGAAAATAGAAGAAAAATATCAAAATTAAGAAGGAATATTTTTATACCCCCCTAAAGTAATACCACAAGGCTGAAATTATTTGTTGAAATTCTGTTTTTCTGAGAACTTGCTAAATATAGCACATTGATCTGAGTAAAAATTAAAACCAATTTTGAAATACCCTAATTTCAAGTTCCCACACAGCTCCTCTTTGAATTCTTCAGCTGTGAAGTCAATTAATGACATAAATAAATACCAGATGGCTTTTACCAAGTGGATCTTCTAGGAACTGAAACTGTCCTTTCTCTTTCCCTTTCCATTTTTGCTTTTTTTTCTGTAAAAGTGGGAAATCAAAATCAAGTAAAGGAGCTATTTCTATACATATCAGTAAAAGAAATGGATGTCAAGATTCAAGATGAAACCCTAGGCTTCCTCTTAGATTACGGTGTCTAACCTTCGTCAGAGCCTGGGCACTGAAGATGGAAGAGACACAAAGAGTCTTTAAACTGTGTGATGCTGAGTGACCAAATCCATCCATACCGCAACTCTGAGCAAACATGGGCCTCCCAGATACCCAAAGTTCTACTTTGGTCTTGTGCCCAGTGTCACCAAAGCAGGGCTCCTGGTCTCACTCTTCAGCCCTCCCAGGAACTCCTTTGTCTTACTGATAACCCACTGAGGCTGGGAGAACCTATAGCTTTCTCCCCTCATCAGTTGGATCCTGAAACCAATTAATTGCTTGCTCAGAAGTGTTCAGAAGATTCAAACAGTCAGAAGACTTCCAGATCTCAATTAGAATTCTGCTGTTTCTGACGTGACAGCTGTTTGGGATCAGCTGGGATTAACTGTTTACAGCACCTTTGATTTCTCTGTAGCCACCATGTTTTTAGATAGTCTGACATACAATTATACTGCCTAAGAATGGCAGCTTGTCCTACAGATCTCTAGTCTTTTGGGGGAAGGCTGCATTGGGGCTTTTGATAAGCCATAGTCTCCAAAATGTTACGTCTTGCCTCAAGTCTCTGTGGGACTTAGTTTCTGTGGAGTGTGAGCTGTATGATTCTAGATAGGGTTGATCACAGACTTAATCTAATTTGTTTAAAGATTCACTGAGAAGTAATATCTTTTTTTCACCTGATGTTTTTAAGTCTTCCTTTAGTTTCCTACCAGGAAATACCAGGTTATTTTTTGCTTGAGATACTATAAACATCTATTTAACATTACCATACTTGTAATGTAAATTTTATGTTTGAATTTTTCTTCTAATTAGTATATCTAACAAGCTGTCTAGCTCATTTTAATGTCTAGAATTTATCTCTGGAGATTGGAAAGCCTGGAAAGCTCATAACTTTTGATAGCTAGGAACCATGTCTTATTTGGACAAGCTTGCAGGAATTCCTCTGAACTCTTTCTAGGCTTCCAGTCTGTGACTACCTAGCTTCCAGGGGTTAAGACTATACAAACTATTTACCTTATAATAAAGACTGCTATTCCTCGGATGCAAAAGAGGAGCAAAGATGCTGCTTCCTATTGCCTTCCAGAGCTGTAATCCAAACCTAACACCTAAATATGGTTTTACCGTTCAATTCCTGAGCTGTTCTGTTGACTGTTCACATGTTTAAAGTTAAGTGAGTTTGTAACACTCATGTTAAAGTTATTTGCTGCATTTTCAAATTAGAAACAGTTTTAGGGAGGCTTTTAAGAATGTGTTTCACCCTTCAGAATGCTTACTGTGAAATCCACAAGGAATGGAGTATGCAAAAGCAAAAAGTTGAATTTGGCTAACAAGGCAGCTTCAAACATAAATACTTTTCAAAGAACAAAACCGGGCCAGCTGACCCCAACTGACNGCACCCCACTGGGGGGTGGGGGCAGCAGTGAGTGAGCGGCTGTGTGGTGCTTAGCTGCAGGCTGGGGTTAAGTCACGACACTGACAAACACAGTTTGGAATGAAGAGCGTTTTGCTGTAAGATTGTCTTCTGCCTTAGCATAGTTTTGATAGCACTTATTGCTGCTTCGTTTGCACAGTCACAGAATCACAGAATCATTCATGTTGGCAGGAACCTCTGGAGGTCATCCAGTCCAGCCTGCCCAAAGTAAGTGTCATACGACTTTGCCCAGATATATTTTCCCTGTTTATTTTTGCTTGTCACCTTTTGCCAGTTATATCCCTACAGCTCAGCTCCGAGCTTTGGCTCATGATCAGGTGTAACTCCATCCCTGTAGGCCCCAGGCAAGGTTCCTATATTGGCTCCTCTTTTGTAGCCTGTCCTTATATATAGTTACCCTAAGATACAGTTATAGAACCCTACGAATAATGCGTCAGTGTTTTCAAGATAGTCATACAGTTCTATGAACTGAAATTAAAGGATGAGTACAAAAACATGCAATGCCTGCTTTAGTTTTATATTATCTCTCCTTCATCCATGTTGACCTTCTATTACCACTCAGGCAACTAAGTTATATCAGCCCAAAATAATTTAAGAGTCTCACTCATAACTATTCATGGACATGAACATTTNGAATCATTCATGTTGGCAGGAACCTCTGGAGGTCATCCAGTCCAGCCTGCCCAAAGTAAGTGTCATACGACTTTGCCCAGATATATTTTCCCTGTTTATTTTTGCTTGTCACCTTTTGCCAGTTATATCCCTACAGCTCAGCTCCGAGCTTTGGCTCATGATCAGGTGTAACTCCATCCCTGTAGGCCCCAGGCAAGGTTCCTATATTGGCTCCTCTTTTGTAGCCTGTCCTTATATATAGTTACCCTAAGATACAGTTATAGAACCCTACGAATAATGCGTCAGTGTTTTCAAGATAGTCATACAGTTCTATGAACTGAAATTAAAGGATGAGTACAAAAACATGCAATGCCTGCTTTAGTTTTATATTATCTCTCCTTCATCCATGTTGACCTTCTATTACCACTCAGGCAACTAAGTTATATCAGCCCAAAATAATTTAAGAGTCTCACTCATAACTATTCATGGACATGAACATTTAAATTAGGAATTTTAAGTATTCTTGTCAGAAATATTGTTGCACGTAATCTGGGACCAGCAACAATGCGATATGAATTAGCTGCAACTAACCAGAAGAGCAGAAATAACACAACTCTTAGTGTGTGATTCATTGCTGAACAGCTAAAAACCTCAACTGCTCACAATTAATATGCATTTTGTAAAATAGTTTAATGCCTTAAAACAAAAAAATGGCTTATAGAAAATAGAAGACAATTATCACCATTTTTGGCACAGCTATTATGCAAAAGGCTTTTAAACTATGAATAAAGCATTAGTTGTGGCTATTCATACATTGTGCAATCAGGAGCAACAGTTTAACACCACGCAGGAAACTTGTTCTATTGGATATTCTTTATGTTGACATTACGTCAAAAATTGGTTATGATAACCCATGGTAAACATGAATTTATCTTACTTTCTATTTGCCAAGTTACTGCAGTGTCTGTCATTATTTATACAGCATAGCAATAACACAGGAACTATCATTTTTACTTAAGCAATGTATGTCTCTCACAAGACATTTTTGCCGTTTGCCTGGTCTGGTATATTTTGGCAAAGAAAAAAAAAAAAAAAAAGGAGGGGATGCCATCTCTAACTTGCATAACTAGGTCTGGCAGAGACTCTTTAACTCTCTATGAGCTTAATCTGGAATAACTTCTTTAAATATATTTAATTACATTTAAAATAGATAATCTTGAAAATATTAAATAGCATTTATTAGCCTGCAAAGAGAGAAGAAATATAACACAGAGGCATGTATTTGCACATGGAAATAATTGTGACTTTCTTTCTGCTTGGAAATAAGACAAGATTGACAAATGAGTATCAGAGGAAATTAAAATTAAAGCATCAGAAATAGGTAGAGTTGCAACAGTTAGTGACTTGAGATTCACAGGAAAATATATGCTTATTCTATTGATAGACAAAACCCAGTTGACTTTCTTTGCTTTTGGCTCACCATTTCCAGGAAACTTTCAATTTTCTTCTCTTGCAGTGCTTCAAATTTTTTTCATTAAGACTTATAAATCTGTTTCACTAAGGTGTCCCTGAAGGACTGACATCTGTCACTACCTAAACCATCGGTGACCCAGTGATTGCAGAAACCAGAACGAACTGTGTGCAAAACTGATGTACCATTGCCATGTTCTTTTCTCCTCCCTGCTGATGACAATGCAAAACTGGGTTAATTACTATCATCTTCAAAAACTTCTTGTTGCCTTAGAGATTTTATTGTAACAGAGCCCTCTTTCTCAGTTCTTAAGTATCATTGCAACAGAAACCAACTTATTTCACTTAATAACTTGTACCAGACTGCTGGGCACTCATTTATGAGTTGCAAAGGAAGGGATGTTTTGTGAGTTAAGTAGAAGGAGGAAATCAGAGGAAGGATGATACTGGTATTACCAAACAAATATTTACTTGCTCTCAGAACTATATGATAATTAAACCGTACTTTTATATAAATAAGTAATTTTATTACACTAGGAAAGAGCACATCTATCATAAGCAACAGGGTCAGTCTCTTGATAAATTTGGAATGACATATTAAATAAAAGGACATTACCAGATGACACTGACAGATTTATTAAGTGTGGAAAAGATTTAAGAATCTCCATAAAGATTATCACCTCTGCAGTCCCATCCAACCATTCCCAGTCTTGCTTCTTTTTTCACAGCCAGGAAGAAATTTTGGCAAGAGGCAGCAGACACTAAATAAAATGGACAGGATTGTCTGGAGAGCTAGCAGTGGACACATTCTTACCTCTTCTGATGGGAATTTTGCATTTGATTCCAGCAGAAGTGATTCTTTTTCCTAAAAATATTCATGTGATTGATAAGAAAAAGGACTATTCAAAAGGATTGCTGATATGCTTAGCCATTTAAAATCAGTACAGAATGATATGCTTTATTCATTGTCCAGAAAAGGTCCTGCTGAACAGATCCATTTCGCCGTGAATTTAGTTAGGGGTTTTGCCCCTCCTGAAGTAGTGACTCAAAGATCAAGCCCAGTATTTCCATTATTTACTGCTCACTTTACAGACTTCAGTGGGAGCTCTGAGACACCAGCGAAGGCAGACTCTAGTTTTAAAATACACTGCAGCCATTATTTGAATTACATCTCCTTTTAAGTTCATTATTTCTAACTTGAGTCACATGCTATATGTGTCTCACTCCTTGGATTTGCCGTGTCCTCTGAAGAAAGGCTGCCTCTTACTTGTAGTGCTAGAAGGTCATGCATTTCAATCAGTCTACAGTTGTGAACAGAAATTATGGCTTGGTGACATTTACTCTTTTTAGTTTTGACTGCAGTCCTTGAATGGTGTGCTAGCATGGGATACCACATTTTTTCATGGTAATGCATAACCACATAACTTCAGTCTGAGATAATTTCCTCTAATCTCTAAAATAAAATGTTAAGGAAGAGCTATTGATTAAGTCTTAAATGAAAAAAATTAACTTTCAGGCTCTTTTCTTTCAAAGCAAGTGATTTCTCTTGTTCTTCTGGTAACAGAAGAAAACTCCTGGCTCCTTAAACGTCACAAATGTAATCAAGCTGTCATCCTACCGCTCGTGGTAACAAACACAGAAAATGCAATCGAGACAACTTTGCACTGCAGATTAGTGGGGTCCATTTAGTCTGAAAGGCCACTTGTACAAATCCCAGCTGAAGCGTAAGGCATCTGGGAAATGTGTTTACAGTGACCCAAGGATCCTTCTTTTCTCACTGACTTCTTGTGAAAGCCCTAGATGAATCACAGACTGGAGTCTCTCTTGAACCTGAGAAAATACTCTTTTTGAAGAAAAGAGAGTTAATTGCTCACACAGTTTGAAGGCCAACATGGGAAGATCAGTGTTTAATTAATTATCGGGTATTGTATGTTTGGAAGTACCCACAGAACTGTACAACCTTTGTTGTTCTCAGGGGACTTTTATGTCATCTGAATGGGAGGAAAAACCTCAGCTTCAGGTTAGAGCTCTGCCTATGGTCCACTGCTGTGACAAGTGACCCCACAAGAGTATCGGATTAGCCAGATCCAGAGAAGATGGTGGCCTGGTGGAGGCCAAATATTTCATATTGTTCTCTGAGAAGCAAAACCTGTTGCGGCTGATTTCACTTTGTCCATGACATGACCAAACATAACTCTGTTTGTATCTCTCAAATTTACAGGAAAAAGTATCCTGTAAATTAAGCTTTATTCTATGCCTCATTAGGAAAAAAAATGAACAAACATATCAAAGAAGGGCTCTATCCCCTTTGTACACAGTAGTCTAATACATGAATTCAACAATTCATCACTTCATTTATGAGGTTTTCAACTCACAAGTTCTCTAATTCATCACTGCTAACTCACGTGCCTACAAGCAAACTAGTTACCTGAGTTAGGGTGGGAGCGCTCATCTTTCCTTCCCCATCAGGCTGTGGGCATCCCATGTATCACATGGGGAACCATGAAAACCTGGCTGCTGTTGGATGCATTTCAAAACCTTTTTGCTAAACTGACGTATTTATACCTTCCAGCTTGGAATTTGGGTCTATACTACATAAGTTAGTGGATTACGTGTTGCTCTCACATGGACTTAATGGCACTGCTCCCAGAGCACACTGGGAGTTAGCATGGGCTGTGTGTTAACCAAAGTCTGAACAGGAGTTAAGTGAACAGCCACCGACAGCCTACTTCAAGAAGACAAGAATACAACTATTCCAAACTTCATAAGCTTACCAGGTGGTCTTGGACAAACCATAGCACTTTCCTTGTCCACTTACATAAAATGGGGGATGTTCTCCTACTACTGGTTCCCCAGAGAGGAGGTGGAGTCACTGTCCCTGGAGGTGTTCAAAAAGCGTGTAGACATGGCACTTCGGGACATGGTTTAGTAGACATGGTGGTGTTGGGTTGACAGTTGCACTTGATGATCCTAGAGGTCTTTTCCAACCTTAAAGATTCTACGATTCTATGATCCTAAAACATGCAATAGTGTCTACCGTAGCAAGCTTCACATCCAAGCGGCTCCACCAGATGCTAGTACAATAAAAGTAATATTTTAATAGAAATAGTAATTGCATTTACAGCGGCAGCCGCTTTGATGCTCTGCAAATCATTAGACCAAATTCAGCCATGGTGTAAGTGGGAACAATGCATCTTGACTTCAGTGGAATTTGAATGTTTATGCTAGGGCTGAACTTGACTTCTGTTCATAACCAAGTCAAACACTGATTGAGTTTTTTTTATAACTGGACCTATAGTTTGATGCTAGAAAAGAATCTTAATTATATAAATGACACAGTAAACTTTGTTATACTTTCTCTGGGGTGTTTGCTGCCCTTAGGTCAATTGAACACATGCTTCTACAAACTATTCTCAGCCAGTGCTTGAGGGAGAACTCTGAGTAAAGTGAAGTATATATTTATCTTGGAAAAGTAACACACTCATTTCAAGATTTCATGTTTTGTGATCTTTGCTTTGGCGCATTATCTCTGATGCAAATGCTGAAGTAACAAAAAAGAGACACAAGCATATAATGAAATTCAGAGTTCACAATTTTCTTAAAATTATATAAGGATTCAGCCCACGCTGCTTGGCAAGATGACTTCTGCTGACACCGGCACCTGGGTGGCTCTGAACACAGTGCCCCCACTCTCCTCTCAGGATCCTAAACCCAGTCTAGCTTCCCAACTTTTGTCATGTAAGAGGTAAGACAAGGGTAATCTCCGGGTGCATAGGCATACAGACAGACTGCGCTGCTAAGCTGTGAGACAATGCTATGGCATCTCACGGTGAAGTCAGCTGATCCATGTCCCCCAGCTGCACCAAACACAACTGCAGCACCTGCACTTCACATCTAGGGACTACATATGGCAAGGATCTGGGTACTTTGGGCTTTTCCACAATCTTTTCCAAACTCAGTCCCCTGATCTTACCAACTGTTGAGTAATGTAATGAAGGATGAAAAGGATGGGGCTGAAACCAATTACACAACTGCTAAACTTTTTGTGGTTTCCACCTTGCCAGCAAAGCTGGAGGCAATTCCCCCTACCCTTTACTAAACAGGAATTAAATATCTGGGCCTGGCTCTCTCCTCAGGCCTGTGGTGGGTGGGAGAGAACCCAGACCTCAAGGCTCGGAGGTAGGCTATGACCTGGCTTCTCCTCAGCCGGCCCAACAAGCAAAAGTATGATGCATTTTGACCCATTTCTTCAGTGAAATTCTCTCCCTGTTCTGCAAGGATGTGTCCTGCCTTGACAGAGCAGCTCTCTATTTACAAGAAGGCAGCCTTTCAAACAAAGTGGCCATAATGTAATTTGTTATCATAACTAATCTATCTGTCCATTATTCTGTCTACATAACTTCCTGCCTCTTTTCTTCTCTCCCCTACATTCTGACCTTTTCTGAGTCAGGATTTGTATCTTCTGACGTTATGGTACATTGCACATCTCTGTGCAATAAGACTGTACTTCCTACCAAGCAACTGACATTCAGCTGTGACCATTGACGATATTCCTTGCAGGATATGGCAAGTCTAGGGAAGGAACCAAAAAGTGTTAGTTTTCTTCCTGTGGTAAATTCTTCATGTTTTCAAGTCCTGGCAAGATGGTTCTCAACTCCTGAACCAGATGCTGACAGACAAACTCAGTCCTGGTGTCACCATAATCACTCCACTGGAATTATGCCAGGACCAATTTCTCCCTTTATACTTGAAGATTTACTGCTGTGAGTATATAGCAGATATGTGTCCCACAGATATAAAGACAGTATATTTGTAATATTATAAAATAGCACAAAGCTTTTCTACTGTGTGCTGCACGCACATGCACGTGATAAAGCCTTGCAGTAAAGGGCATATTCACCATTCCCTTGATTACAAAAGGTTCAGGAGTTCCCCTGCACTGTTTAAGTGGAAATAAAATGGCTGCACAAAAACAAGTGATAAGACAGAGGAGAATATGAGAAAGAAACAAATATCTAAGGAAATCCTTGGGAGCTGCTCACTGAATTATAGGGTTTAGTAATCTGAAACAATATGGGCACTTGGTTGTCTAACCGGAGCAGATTCTCACTTCTATTTCTACACACTGCTGTAAGATGAAAGACAACAAAACTTAATGAAGATGATTGCTACAGACTTTTGCCCACTGTTAACTGGGAGGAAAGCTGACTTAAGGCAGGCTTACAGCCCAAGCTACTTAGTAATGAAGAGCTACCTAAATTGGTATAATAGTTTTTTACATTGGGAAAAAATACAGAGCGGTAACAGAGCTCCTGTCCTTAGCCCGAGCCAGAAGCTGCAGCTCTCTGTGGGAGGCACATATGTAGCTGTTGGAAAATGGCTCTACTGTTTTCTTTTGAATAGCTTTTCACCAGGTGCAGATGCCAGATGCACGACCTTCTGCACTACAGAAAGCTTTGGATCACTTCTGTCGCGCAGGGACTTTTGCACATTAATATCAATACTCCAAGTAGATCTCAGTGCTTCAGGTCTCACTAGGAAATAAAGTCTGTGAGCACTCCAGTGGAAAAGGAAGAAGTGAGAAGAGGGACACTGCAGAAGGTCTGCGAGATCATGTTTCACTGTTAATTTGGAAGATAGTCTGTTAATGGCGATGGCTGGACTGAGAGATGTGATTTAATGGTCTGAGCACAGAACTAGAAACCATAAATTTCTAATTTGGCTCTTATGCATCATTTTCTTGTGGTCTGAGCCAAGTTACTCAATCTTTCTTCACCTGTAAAATGGGGATACTAGTATATATTTTGCAGGGCTATATGGAGGGCTTATTAGCTTAAATTTCTGAAGTATTTCACAGGTAAAAGAACTGAAGATACCCTCTAAAAATATAGACAGATGCTTCAGTTCAGGTGAGGTCTTGAAACTTCAATGCTTTATCTACATTTATCTAAATTTAATTTAAAAGTTAATGATCTTACTAAATTTCATGAAAAAGGTTATCTGAAAATCGCATTTAAAAGTCTGCCAGATTCCTTTCCAAAACAACAATGTATTTTCTTTCCTCCAAATATATAATGGATCTTGTTCTTTCTTTCTTTTGCTGCTGACATTTGTTCTTCATTCCACCCCCTATATTTTTCCTGAGACTTTTTTTTTCAGAAGCATTTTTCCTTTTGGTTTTTTATATTATTGTAAAAGATTGTCATATGTATAATTTTTTTACTTAGATCAGGATGGAGCTGACTTCAGTTTCATTCAGGCAAGACCCAATACACTTGACAGCCCTGATTATAGTTTTTATGGTCCTGTAAGCAATACCCTGACAAACACTGTCAAATCACTCAAAATCATATATAAGATTAAGAGCCGTAATAACTGTCAGAGAGGCCTGTTGAATTTTAGAAGGAATTTTGGAATTGATAGGGTGCAGTGACTTCAATCAAAAATGTCTTCTAAAAATCAAACCTGGTCTGAGGATGGAAACAAGATTTGGTCTTAAATTTATTTTTCTACAGTTATTCATGACTTTTAACTTTAAGGAAAAGTGTGGTAACTTGTTGCTGTCTTTCCTTTGAAACAGGTGGGGATTTCACTAAAGAGATAGCTGCAGTCATTTAGATTTAAAACATAAAAGGTTGAAAAATGGAAGGCTACGGCAACACCTCAATATTCATGAACAGGAGTAGAGAAAGGGAAGAGGCTTCAGGTTAGATGTTTTTATACTCCCTTATTTTACATACTGTGGAAAACATTTTAAGAATAACCTTTTAAGAGTGAAAATACTATAAAACTGAAACCACTTACACAGAGCGAGATTCAAATTACATACTCACTGCCATGCCATTAATAGGAATATTCCTACTTTAGTAACATTCTTTAAATACTCAATGTTACAATTTCTCCTTATGCCCCTCAAACACTTCAATTACATGATTCAACATAAAATCATGATTTTCTTACAAACTGTAAAGTAAGCACTTGGGAAGGCACATAATAATTTATGTATACTGGGCTACATTTGCTTTATATTGCGGCTGGTGGCAAAACTTCTATTTAATCTCAGTAAGAGGAGGATTCAGTCCATACTCTTGCTAAATAGCAAATGAAAACACTTATGTTCATTTACTTAATTTGTATCAGTTTTTCATCTGAGCTATTGACGTCTTGTTATGCTGTAGGAAAAATACCAGATTCTGTTTTAATAGAGGGCTGCATCCAAGTGGAATTCTGTTTAAAAGGTGTCAGAATCAGAAATCCTATTTTAAATAGGGGCAAGAAGCAGGTCTGTTAAGTCTTCTAGAGAACAAATTAACAAGTGGGAATGATTAAGCCAGAAATGACTTGGTGTTCTAATTGAAGAAGTCATGCAGCATGATGTCACCCCCTGTTATTAGTATTTAATTGCTTTCAGAGAGAGCTCAGTGTGCCTCTCTTCTCTCTCCCACAAGAAAACCCTCACAGCATTTAAAATGCATCATGTTATAGAAGAATGTTGCTGCTTGCACACACTTGGTCTGTTTTAAGTTCATGTAATTAAATTAGCTAAATAAAAAACACGGAGCTGTTTATAGGCTCAGCTTTGGATTTTTTTGTTTTATGCATCCATGTCTGTTTCCAGTCTCACTGGCTGGTTTAAGGACTGTTCTTGCAGTCTGTCTAACAACGAATAGTCACATCTCCTGACTGCACCTGGTTTGCTGAACTGGCTATTTTAATTTTTTTTCAGCAAAGTGTAGTGTAGAAGGGTCATTATGTTATAGAAACTGAGAGGGAGAGGATGGCACTGTGCTCGTCACTTATCCATGCATATAGAGTATTCAAAATCTTTTTGTCATCAAAGCATTGGGACAGATGAATTCAACTTTTACATTAAAGCCAAGCAAAAGTTTTACTGTGTGTTTCTATCAACTGCAGATCATTTAGCCTGCATCAAATTATCTGAATAGAACTATATATACACCACAAAGAAATAAAGACTTAAATAAATGACATTTGACAGGATAGCATTACACACTGCAGACTACTTTCTACTTCTTGCTCATGCAGGTTTCCCCCATCATGGCAGTAGAAGTACTGAAGCATCATTACTCAGAAGTTGTATCTGGCTTGTTTTCTACATCTCCAGTCGCTCCTTTCATACAGATAGCATACACATTTAAAATTTTCAGTAATTCAGTAATGCTATTATTCAAGAAAGACATTTTAAATCTTTGAGATTTAACACAATTTTGATGGATGTCTTCTGATTTCTTCATCACTATGTCTTTCTCTAGACAGTTGCACAACAAAGATCCTGGGAAACATTATGCGCTCTCAGTATCCCTTCTTGATCATTTTGAAAAGCTTGTCCAGCTTCATATGTTTTCTACTGGACTAGTTGCAAGGTTGAAAATTAGATACCTTAAACACTGGTGTAAGGGACAGGACTCTGTGGCTTTTGTCCCAACTTTTTCTATGTAAAATCCAGCTTCAGAAGGGGAAAAAAAAATCTCGCTTGCATCTTCTGAGAGAAAAGATATGCCTGAAGGTTTCTCTGTCTCTTATATCCAACAGATGAAATATGAGGGAGGGAACAAAATGTTCTGTTTCTCCAGACATGCAGATTACTGTCCCACTGTGGGGCAGCCTGACACAGAGCTTTTTCTTACAATTATCCTTCTTGCTACCTAGTAGGCCTCAGCTGAAAAGGAGAAAGAAATAAACATCAAAATTGCAAGAAAAGAAACCTCATGTCCAGGCAATGGCTCCAAAAGTAAATTCCCTATGCCACTGCAGGGGCTAATTCCTTCCAGTCATTGACATTGTGTTGGTTTCTCTTGGTTCTGCCAAATAAAAACAGAATACTGTACCTCAAATGAATGTGCACCAAGCAAGCCATTAAAAACTGACTGAACCAGAACTGCTTTTTGACCACTTTTCCAGTTCTGGATCTGAAAACACTTTGTTATGTAGATGCTTGTCCTGAGGTATGTTTATGCTACATCATCATGAAGTTAAAAAGTGGGGGATAAGGCTGAATTGCTGTTTTTCAGAACAAGGTACATGAAAATATAATCACAGAATGGTTTGGGTTGGAAGGGACCTCACAGATCATCTAGTTCCAACCCCCCTGCCATGGGCAGGGACACCCTCCACGAGATCAGGTTGCTCAAAGCCTCATCATAGCTGAAAGCTATGAAGTTCATGAAACGAAAGTCTTTTCCCTAGAGGAACCTGATGCAAACCCAAAAGCTTTGCTGGGGCCCCATGCCCCAGTAATTTTGCCCCTCCTATGGGTTTGGCTGGCTGTGCTCAGGTTCTAGTATGGCGCAGCTGGGATCAGGCTGCTGTGAGCAGTGCTGTGAGAGGCAACGCTGGGGTTCCCCGCTCTGCTGGGGAGCTGCAGACAAGGTCAGGCAGTGGGTCTTCAAACTAAACCGCAGCTGTGCCAGTGCTTGGCCACGTACTTTGCTGATCCAGTCCCTGACCAGTCTTGATGTCATGGCCTGCCTGATCACTGTGAACTTGCCTGGTGACCACTGGACACACGGCTGATGAGGTTACCTGCGTCAGAACCGCTCTGTTCTTCTTGTTCTGGGCCCTTGCCTGTAAAGCCACCGCCCCACCTGCCTTGCTGTTCCTCTCAGCTCGGAGCTCGCCGTCCCATGTGGAGATGCCCAGTCCTGCTGCTCTCTGACAAGCTCTTTGCTTTTGTTAGGCATGCAGGAGTCTTTTGTTTTAATTGGGTCTATTATGAATAGTAGCTCAAAAGAAAACTTAAGCCAGTTTATCTGTACTGTAAAGATGCCTCTGGCTGCTATAAAGAGCAGTGGTATTAGAATATTATTTGTATGCATAACTTTTTTATCCAGGCAATACAGTCTCTCATGAAAACACAGCTTTTTGGAAAAAATGACATTTCTTGACTAAAATTTTAGTGTACATAAATACCTTGTTTCTGTCTTTTGGCCTTTCCCTCACTTTCCTTCAGACCTAGAACTTCACTATTTGCTATTCAAATCCAGCTCTGGCTCTTCATCCACTCTGCATGGAGATTATTTCAACTGCCTTGTGGTAAGAAGACTTTTTATGTTACATTTACAGGCAATTTGTGGTACATGAAGCTTTGTCTTCAAAGATTGAAGTTTATCATATTTATGAGGAAAACATCACAGGTTAGAAGAGCATTTCCATTCCAAGATTATTTTTGACCCCTTCTTTTTTCCTATGGAAATCTTGTCACAGGCTTTTTTTTTTTTTCCCCAGATCATATGACATCTTCAAGATCCTTACTAAAAATGTTTGAAGGCAATAAGTTAAATCTTTTATACTAGTGAGAAGGACTAGATCTACTCTCCAGAGTTTTATTTTTGTACAGAAGTGTTTCAAATAGTTTAAGAGTTTTCCATATCGTTTTTTATTATTAAATAAAATAATGGTGCAAATATTGTTTTAATTAAGCATCGCTTTCAGAAGTGAGCCCTATTACTGTTTTATGTTTGTCACACGATGGAGACATGAAGACATTCTGTACTTTTAACAGCAGGACTATAAAAGATCAGGGCTTCACTGGCTGTCCTGTTTCCTATCATCATGAAAGTGGACATTTCAAGAGCTGACTGTGGATGTGGTGTATTACTGTTATGGAGACATTGTCTAACATAATATATTGTACATAATGAGAGACCAGAGAAGCTGGGCAAGAACAAGAGAAAGGGAGTAGTATAGAAAGAAAGAAAGAAAGAAAGAAAGAAAGAAAGAAAGAAAGAAAGAAAGAAAGAAAGAAAGAAAGAAAGATTTGTCTTTTCTTTTATATGTTAAAGTACCATTTTATACTTTTTTCCACAGCCTTGCTAAAATTGTTTAAACAACATGGCAAGATATATAATAGACAACATGAATTTGATAGCAGAGACTGGACATTAGAGATGAAGAAAGGAAGGCTGAAATCAGTGAATTATTAAGTAACATTAAACCACTCTTCTCCCTCTCTTTAAATTTATGAACACAGCAACAGAGCTTTTAGCATCATTAGTACAAGAGAAACATCTGACAGCCATTAAAAGTCTACCCAAGTATAGTATTTTAACAAATGTTCGACCTCCATGGAAATACACCAGTATGAATGAGCTTGTCACAGTCTGTGGGAGTTACATGTAAATGATGGCAAAATGTGATTTTTTCAGTACAGAAATTATATTCAGAAAAGATATTCAAACAACTTCATCAGTAGGAGACACAGGAGGCGCAGGACAGCAAGTAGTATTAGGGGAAAAAGACAGCATATCCCTTTACAGCCGGATAAAAAGCACACCAAGGTAGGTACTCTGAGTCACGAGGCAGTAAAGGCTGCAGTCAGTAAGAGCTATGGTCTCTACTGGTTGGTTCCTAAAGTTTAAACCACCACTTCTGGAGCTGTTCTTTAAATTTTTCCAAGGGTCTCACTTTGGGGGCAAGTGATTACTTAAGAGGTAGCTGAAACAACAGCTGTTGGAAAACATTTTGTGTGAATGTAACAGTTTTCTGCATTCAAGACATAATGATGAAAAAATAGGGAAACTGCCAAGAATAGACAAATTACTGAATTATACAATAAATTAGTAAAATATAAGCAAATCCTAACTATTTCCTCAGAATTTTTCATCTGAATATGAATGACCTGTATGGGTTAATATATATAGTAGTGTGATCTAAATACACATGACAAACTTTTTTTTTTTTTTTTAATTGATAAGCCTTTGCATTATGTCATTAATAATATTTTAAATATTACCACTGAAAACAAGATCCTGTTCAAACCTGTTCAGGTCAGCTAATCCTTTAACTCAAATGCAACAGTCTTCTTAACTCAGTGTTTTTTCAGGTCCCTCTGCCTTAACTGGAGGAAGCAACTGCATGCATTGAGTGTCTAGAAAATCTGGCTCTACTACATAAGTGACAGTAACAAAGTGAGGTGTTTAAATGAAAGATTCGTGCTATGGATCTGAGAGAAGAAAATCTGAGGTATTTTATTTTGATAATCCTAAGAAAACATTTTTCCTACTGCAAAAATATCCAAATTTCAGAAATCATTCATGCCGATTGTCATCTTGGAAAGTATACTCTACGTTCTTTCGATATCATACAGTGCAGAGCATACTACCTGTTCTCTGCATGCGTGGAAATCACAGAAGCAAGCTAGTCAATGAAAAAGTAAGGAACCAGCAAATGTATCAAACCTTTCCACTAACTGTCTGGAAGAAAGAAAACACAGAGAAGGAAATAGCTGCTTCTATTTTCAAATCTTGTCATGATCGAGGCTCATAAATGCCTACTAGTAGAAGGAGAGATAAATGAGGTATTACAACACACCCTGCTTAGAGTGGAAAGCATTGATCAGTTACAGCAGAATTCAGCAGTTGCTGTCAACCACAAACTAATTTCATTTTACTACTTTGTACACTCATACACAAATCTTACCCATTACTGAAATTCCTACCCAAATCCTGTCCTACTGCATTGGATTTTTAACTTCTCAGTGCTTGTGCTTGAGCTTTCTGAGACATGAGTTCCCTTACACCAAAAAACACGTAAGATGTTCAGGGTTTTGCTGGTAAAAAGGGGAAAATCTCTGTTGTAGGTTCTTGGTACACGTGAAGCAGGACTTACGGTATTCTTGAGTCCTAGAGAGAACTCCTTTCCCCCTTAACCCAAAAGGTAATAGTGTCAAATTCTTGCTCTTCATATACAATCAGCTATGATTGCAGTACTCAGCATTAGTAAACTAAGATTTTAATATTTTTGAGCTGGCTTTCTACCAGTAAACAGGTTGCTGTTTTACAATAAAGTTATCATTGACTTTTTTGAAAATGTGAGTCTTAGCATATTCGGTTTTCCTTCAGAATCTGTACCAATTTCATTACCTTGTCCTTTCACTTAAGATTCTGAAAATTTGGGGGGGTGGGTGGGTAGGTGGGCAGTAATTTTTATGTTGCATTGAAGAAACGGATATCTTCTGTTCCATTACACAGCTTTTTGTCGTATAACCTTCTCTTTGGCTTACATGACATACACATTCCTGTGAAGACCAACGTGAACTGTTTGCGTGCTACGCCCTCTCTCACAAAGGGCCAGTGTGCTTCATGTGACACTTTTTGTTGGCTTCCTGCATTCAGCAAAGAGCACTCCAGATCCCTGGCTTAGAGAAACTATGCAGTTTGGTATGACATAACTTACCTCCTGTGCTACAAGAAGACAGAGAAATTCTGTTTGTTTTACCTCTGCCTGCAAGTCTTATTTAATTATTTTACCTAACACTGGAGCAGCTACAGTAGAAAGGATGGAAAGTCCCATTCGCTGTAGGGCATGCTAGTTATCGCAGGTCGTATGCTTAGGCATCTTTCTCTCTTCTTTTGAGCATTGCTTTAGGAAACCCAGATACCCAAAACCAGGACAAGTTCCAAGAGTTGGCAAGATACTTAAATATGAAGCACTGCAGCAGTCAGTGTGCTGTGGAACTAAGTCTCTGACACTGCTAGAAACCTCAGCGTGAGAGGGCTTTTAGTCTCTCCGCAGGCTGGCCAAGCTGTTGTGTTTCACTACACGCACAGCTCTTTGCATCAGGCAAGGTGTCCTCTGGAAATTCACTTTGGTTACGATTCCTCTGTCCAACCCCTTTTAGTTTAGCCCACAGCAAACCACAGGACAACATCCCACTGAGCCTGGTGAGACATTTGCTTGACTAAGCAGTTTTCTAAGAGTGCTGAACCCCTTGTGGGTTCTGCTTTGTTTTTTCATGTGGATATTTTGAAGGAAAAAAAAAAATGTTGTTTGTTGGTGTTCTCAGTAAAGGTTTATGCTCTGGAACTTACTGAATTTTTCTTTTTTTGGGGCTTTGGATATGCATGAGCAATATGTTTCATAGTCTTTGGAAATTCGGTAAAGGTGAAAAAGAAAAACACAAAAGAAAACACATCACCTAATCAGATCTCTGTAGAAGCCAAATCTATTTACGCAAGGAAGAAGAAAAGAGTTACAAGAAATTGTCTTCTGATACAAGGTCATTGTCTTGTAAATACATAATCTTTCTGTGACAGTTTTCTTCCAACCTGAAGGACCACCAGCAGTACAGACTTTGCTAACACTACTTTCTACATATGGTAAAACCATGTTCATCAGCTCTTAACTACTTTTAGCTGCTGGTGAGCAACAAGCACTTCCCTTTTTAGAAAGCTGATCAGGCCAGCAGGTGTTACATGGTGTTAATGTGGAAAAGAAAATGTCCCTTCTTCTGATGACATATTTTTGGGAAGTAGGTTGATTTGT
This sequence comes from Aramus guarauna, assembly GCA_013400195.1. NCBI lineage: Eukaryota > Metazoa > Chordata > Aves > Gruiformes > Aramidae > Aramus > Aramus guarauna. The sequence goes on from VXBL01008892.1 coordinate 67,260, forward strand.
GCTTGTGGGAGATGCCTGACTTTTTGCCAGAGAGTGACAGTTGATAATTGCACTTTTCCTGGAATCATCTCATTCATCCAATAAAGGATGAGACACTTTTCCAACATGTTTTGCTAAAACCAGATACCATCCACTTGAACTATATATAAAATGCATGTAGTGTTTTCAGTAAAGGTTTACTGAAAAGGATACGGGAAAAAGTATCTCTACACACTTTTATATTCCTCCATCTACCCCTGTATTTATATAGAACTTTCATCTTGCCTTGAAAAGTAAATTATGTATGTTGGCATTGCAGGCACCTTGTAGGCATATGAGGTGCATGTATATGTCTGTAATATCTGTCCCTGCCACTTACAAATGCTCACTAAAATTACCTTTTAAGTAAGTCCAACCAAAAATACTTAAAACTAGTTACAGATTACAGCAAACTGGCCCCTCAGAGCTCTGGCACCACATAAACACAAATCTATCCATTTGAGATCCCATTCAAACTGAAACTATTGAAATTTAAGTGACCATTAAGTCATTTTAATAACTTCCCTAGGAAATGAACATGAATTACAAAAGTCATTCATCCTGACCACGCGGTAAGGATGTTTCTCTGGACAGGAATTATAAACAGCATGGTACAAAAGTCTGAGACAAATGTGACTGTATCAATTAAACTGGTTTGAAACTTTGGTTTCAAAAGTCAAACTCTCCATAATTTTTTGGGGGGCATTTTTCCCCTTTTCAGCTTCATAATAAGAATCCTTCCATCTGTGACAGTTAGCTACGTGAGAGGTCTGATCCGAAAACAATTAAACCACACACACCCAAGCCCATACAGTCACTCGCATACTGAGACGCGTGTTACCCGTAGATCCAGAGCGCCTGGAAAAGCTCGCGGGTAACACCAGAGAACCCCATAGCTTCTGTTCCATTGCAAGCTCCCTTTTGTGCCCAAATTCATTTGGAAGGGATGACTAGGATGTTACCATACTGATTGCATTAGTTTGACTTCAGATCAGACCAGGAACAAACTGAGCTGACAAAAAACCCTTTTCTGCTTTTGGGGAAGAAAAGTATCTCTGTGCTTAAACTACCATATTTCCTTTGCCTTTGATACTGTTGATTATACAGTGTTTATGAGACAAATGGGACAAAAAAGAAAATTCACCTGATAGATCTTTTCATTCCTGTGCAACAGATGACCATTGTCATGAGAGATACTTGTTGTTCATTACCACATATCTTGTCTGGAAACCAGAATGAATCTAACCAGAGAAAAAAAGAATGAGGTATTCTGCTGAGCTGAAACTCTCCAAGACAGACCAGACTCTAAGCCTAGGCCACAGGTACTATCTTAACAGTGTGAGCCCTTACAGCATCAAGAAAATATATTAGCAAACTCTTGAGAACCAGATGACATGGAGAACGCAAACTGGAGCTAGATTGTATCCGACATCTGCAATACCTCATTAAAACTGAGTCCGTGCTATCTCTGCAGCATGCTGTGGACTACTATACACACAGCGATACCTCTGCTTCCCACACGGTTCACGCTCTCTCCTCTTTCTTTTGACTTCTTTGTGACCCTGCAGCTGGAAACCACCAGCAATCAAAGGCTCTTGTACCACCACCGTGGACACGTAACTAACTGTCCTATTCTGTCAAGCTGACAGTCACCTATTACATACCCTACCTGCAGGTACACTGCAGCTCCTGCCCTGGGCACCTCCAGTGACTGCCATGCCATATAGCTACATGTGTCTCAGCCTTTCCACATAATTGCCTGTCCCTGCACTTCACGAGTTTGCAGAGGCACCGTAATTCCTGCTATGACCCATCGTTTTTCCATACAGGTTTTTTTCCTTTCTTTTGAGCCAAGCAAAGTAAAACAGTAGCCATATGAACTGCTGGGAGATTTCCCAGTGGCAAGGCTCCAACTGCAGCACCTTGCAAAAATACTGCAGGCTCAAGCTAGAATTGCTGCATTCAAGACCAACTCCAATGATATATGCTTGTTATTCAGAATTATTTCAATAGAGACAACATTAATTTTCTCTCCTGCCTCTGACACAGCACATAGAAGTCCTTGTGAATGATGTTAGATGCAGGCATCCCTGCTCAGTGACAGCTGTTTCATATTTTTGCTGTGAACCCTCAGTTTTTAATTCAGTGGACACAGTGGACACAGGGGCTGTGTTAGAAATGAAAGGGACATCCTGGACATCAGTACTTTGGATCAAGGTACACTCACAATGACAACAGATGGCAACTTCTAACTTGCAACATCTGTTTTTCTCTACTTCTTCAATTTTCTCTACTTCTTCATTACATCTCATAGGCAGTTTGTGAACCTGAGTGCTTAAAATGCTCTGCTTGGATAAACAAAAGTTATCATACCAAGAACTACAAAAATGGTGGTCTGACTCACAAGTCTCCAAAGAGTGAGGAGTGCTGCCTGATGAGGGGTAATGGTGATTTATAACTGATTTTTTAGGGAATGCATATACAAACTTCTCCCTGTGTAAACACAAACAGTGACAGTAACGTTTATTTTAGCCTGTGTACGTAAGCACATGACTCTCTGATCTTGTTCGATGGATGACTTTGGACTCCCTGAGGCTGGAGTGGAATGGCAGGTCTCATAACTTTTTGAAAACATCTCAAAACCTTCCTGGTACACCAACTGTTGGTGATTTCCCAGCTGACAGCTTGCTGGTCCTTGTGTTCACAGCGAATTTAATTTTAATTGCTGGTAAACCAGCAGTGTGTTGTCTGGACTCAAAATTATCAGACAGCAGGACTTTGCCTTCTCTGCAGTCACTGCTGAGCCTGCGAGATGGTCTCTAATGCTTTTTTTCCCCCACCAAGTACAAATAATTTAATTTTCTTTAGGTGACTAACTATGACACAGCTCACTCATGAGTAAAACATAAAATACAGTTGTATTATATGAAGTGTGTCCAGGATCTGTCATGCTTTATCTCTAGACATTTCTGGGCCTTTCTAGGTAATGGCCTTGCCGTGTGCTTTGTAAGCGTGCAGAGACACAGTAACTCGGTGCGATGCTTCTCCACGCTGCCTTTGTCCTTCCCTCTGAATAAAGAAAGCAAAATACCGCCGCATGAAGCCTGTGAGTTACTTCCATCCTGAACTGTTCTTGGGTTCTTCAGGACACACGAGGCTATTTTTATTGCATTCTTATGGGTGAATTTGTTGTCCCATATTAGAAAGAGCTCGTACTTTGAAATGGTTAGTCTGTGGGCTTTTAGCAATAATCCTTGAAGGAAAGAAAGAGTTTCAAGCAACCACAATATGGACTGTGAACCCAAATGCCAGTTGAACCTAATCCTCAGCAGTATTCACATTGCAGTAATAACAGACAGTAAAAAGAACTGGCTCCAAAGGAGGAGGCCCCCAACCCACTTTAAAAAACCTGGAAATAGAGTCAGAAACTTTAATCTTTTTTGATTTGGGTCACAAAACTAAGAGTCAATGTTAAAGCTTTACGAAACCAGCTCATGAGCTGTCCATACATTGCACAACCTGCTAGGAAACTAACAACATTTAAAAGCCAAACTCGAACTCAGTTAAGCATTTGCAACTGCATTGATGAATGGAAAAGGAGAAAATAGGAAAATATGCAGAATGACTGCGATATTAAAGCATTCTTTGCTAACTCTTTCTCCATTATTTCTGTGTTAAACTTAGGTTACAAATTAAAATATTTATCCTGACTTTCGACACTGCAAAACAACTTGACAACTTCATAGCAGAACAGTCTGCCACTGGCACCTTCACTAACGACAATGCACTCTGTAGTTGGTGGTTAAGGCAAAGGGTTATCCATCCATCTTGATGCCTAGCACTGTAGAGCCAGTACCAGTTTAATTAGTAGTAAAAATCCTGGGAAATTCAGAAAATCCATTTACATTTAGCATCTATTTTATCTGCACTTCTGTTTCCTTGCCATTTTGTAGAGAAAGTTCAGGAGGGTTTGTTGGTTTATTTTTTCATAAAACAAGAATTTTCCAAGGGGAAGTTTGTATGGTAGCTTTATGAACAGAATAATATTAAGCTAATAAATGTAATATTAATTTCTCATTTTGCGTATCTTGCAATCATATATCCAGAAAGGCAGGATATGTTTTTCAATTGTTGAAATTTATTATAAAATGAAGTGGCTTTAACTTCAATTGAATACCTAAAGTGATTCAGTGTACACTGGTGTTTCAGTGTACACTGCTCTAAGAAATGACTATTCAAGGTTATAAAAAGCCTGTACAAGATGGTGGTCAGTGGTGTTTATTTGGTATTATAGTGGGAACCATTCATAACCATTTTGCTTACCAATCATGTTAGTCACTGGGACCCTCTTGCCAAAATAGAATAGCTAAGTATAACTCTAAGATTATCCCAAAATTTTAGGGTCAGATGCAATTGATGTAAAGTATTATATACTTTCTGAATTGAGAACGTGACTTGCAACTGAAGGAAAAATCTGGTTCATAGTAATAGTGAAATGAAAGAAGTTATTTGTGATTTATGTACAGCTAGTAGTGAGGGCACTCTAGTCCAAACAGAAAACAAAAATAACTTTCTCTTTTAAAGAAAACAAAGTTAAAATAATTTTCTGCTGTTATCTTTTTTGAAGAACATTTACAAAACACCTCTAAAAGAATATGCAAGTGTTTTCTATATGCTTGTTAAGTATGACATTGTGAGATTTCTTGTTTTTGTTAAGTAACATTTGTCACTTTTAAAGATGTCAAACAAATCATCTGTTTTAAACACATAGTTGTGAGTTTACTGCAGCAGGCCATCTATTGCCGTAGCTGTCTTTGTTTAGGCCAGATAGTTTAGCAGAATGTATTACTAATTGCCTATCACAATTACATTGCTATGGGTTCATCACAGAATAAAAGAATACAAATTTCAACGTTCTATTGAGTTGCATCAAAAATATCAAGGGAGCAATACCATATGCTTATATGCACAAAACTAGAAATGGAAGCAGTTACCAAGGCATCAGCAGTCATTGTCCTGGGGCTCCCATTTTATATTTTTATTCTAGCACATTCCCTTTCTGCAACGTCAAATGTTTTACCATGTATTTTTTTAAGAGACTTTCCCTCTGTATTTTGTGTTTCCTTATTCAACTCAACCATTTACATTAAGAAATATGAACAGAATAAAATATCTAGGAATAATCTTTGTCACATAGTTTCATATCTCAATATTCTCTATAGTGTAATGGATTTCTTTGTGTATCATAACAACATAAAGAATTGTATCAGGTGCAAAGAGGGAAATTTGAGTCTAGATTATGTTGCACCTTATCAATTGCAATGATGATATTAGAATAAAAACATTTATTTTCATAGTACCTTACACTCATTGTTCAAAGGTTCCAGGAAGTCAAGTAATGAAGGAGCCAGGCTGATCTCAATGTTAGTTGTAGAATTAGTAGCAGAGAATATAGTGGTTACACAACTGCTATTAAAGTTACTTGCAGTGCTTACACTGATAGTGGAGTTAGGTATGGCTGTATTCTCACAGCATAGAAAAAAAAATCCTGAACTGGTGATTTTGTTCTTATGATGAATGATGCCGTAAAGAGTTGAAATTCAAGTATTCTTATTAACTATTGCTTACATGTGTTGGATGACTACTCATTCTTGGACTTTGGGGAAAAGTCCGTGTTCAAACAAAAATAAGCCAGCATCTACCACTTCCTTGCAAACCACAGCAATTTAGCCATTAAACATGAGTTCAGAGATTAAAATATATTCTACAGAATGATTCTTTTCTATATAGATAATTTGAATGATGGTGATGTAGAATAAATATATAATAACTGAATATAATTATTTTTGCTTCATTTTCAAAGCTATTTGAGCCACATAATTATAATAAAAACCATAATATTAATCCCTGCCCTTGCTTTTGTTCATCCAAAAGTTATTCCAAAAAATAATTAACTTGTCTTGAAGATGTCAAGAAGAATGGAGCATGCAAAATCCCTTAAATTAATTCCTTTTAAATCCTGTCACCTTTGTACTCTAAATGGTTAGATTAATCTTTTTTTTTTTTTTTTTCCCCAGTAAACATAAACAAAAGTTGCATTCCTCTATGCTAAGACTTTAGAATAGCATGATAGAATTCCCCATGGCAAAGTTTCCATAGTAGAATTACAGTCTAGGCAAATTAATGACAAGCAGCAAAATGCTCCTGGGATGTAGTGTAATTATTCTCATGATAACCCCCAACCTCTATTTGCTTTATTCCCTCTGTCTTTCATCTAAATTGTATTTTTACAAAGAACAGTTCAGTCTATCATTAAAACATGAAGGTTTACAGAAGGACTTTCAAAAGGCTTAAACTTAATTGATGTCCAAACCCTCTCAGTCTGCAAATCAATAACAAAAGACGTTTTGCCTCCTTTTTGCAAACAGAGCAGTTGTCTAAGTAAAATATCACCTCTGGAACAGAAGCAACTGACTTTTATGTTCTCATCACAAAAATGGAAGCTCTCCACTGGTGGCCTTTCTTATTTACACCACACACATGGCAATCTTTGACATTCATTTCCTTGAATATAAACAGAAGATATAGCCTCCCTCTTCTGAAGTTAATGAATTGAATGATAAGGTCTTTCCATATACCCCCTTAATTCAAATGCTTAATGACTTTATACTACTTACACAGTTCTGAAAAGAAAGTGCGTTAAAATTAATTTTAGATTTCAAGATAAAATAGAAGTTTGGTGAAATAGTACTTTTCTGCTTACTGTAAAAGGACTTGTTCACTTACAGCCTTAAATCAAATTAGATATACCAATTTTAATACTGGCTAAAACTAGATTTTCATTTGACTGTAAGCCAGTTGACATGACTAGAGCACTGGGGTACAAGTTTTGTAACTAATCTGCTGGATCCTTTAACGTGAACAAGATACCTAATGAAAGGACATTAATAATATTAAGACTCAACAGACATCAATCAATAGATTGAAAACTTTAGATAAAACACACATTCGTTAGAACTAGTCCGATGTTTTCAGGTGAACTGTTTTGTCTTTAAAAAATTACAAAACATGAAACTTCCAAATGCATGCCAGTTTGNTCTTTTTTTATACACATAACCAGGCTAGTTTCGCGGTGCGGGGGGAAAAAAAAAAAAAAAAAAAAAAAGGAATTTCAAGTCACACAGACATGCACTACAGGAGAAAAATGCTCAGGAAACTCACCTACAATGTGGTGAACCAGCCTGTTCTGCCTGGTTTGGATGGACGACTTGAACCTTGGCTCTGTCCAAGTCTCCCGGGCTAAGCTACTGTTCTAGTGTAAAATACTCTTTTTTACATTCTATATTCATGGAAAATACCTAAAGTTCCTGCAAAAATGTGCATAATGTTTGTTCGTCCTACTGTGAGATGACAAATTTTTATTTTTTTTTTTTAATTTTGAAAAAAAAGAGAACATAGCTTCTTGTCCAGCTCTAATATTACTATTAGGCTTGCTTGGTGTGCATTGCTGACTTAGCATTCTGTTTCCTTAACTCTTGAGTCCCAAAACATAAAAACCGGGGAGAAAAAAACCCTCCCAGAAAAAGAGAAAATGTAAGTGTTGTTGTTGGTTTTGGGTTTTTTCTTTTGGTAATACAAACTTCAGTAAGAGACTGTTTCTAATTCTTTCTTTCCTTTTCAACTTTTCATGTGAATTTGATCCTAAGAGTGTGAGAAACTGAGTATCTTATGTGATGAAATCTTGCTTGTGTCCAGAGCAAACAAAAAGTAAATTCATACTGTCCAGGCAAAACACTTCAATCTATTTTTTGCGTAGATTATTTAAAAACTGAGGAATTATTTTCCTAGACATCTGATAGCTACTTTACTAAAACTTGGTGAAGTTGCTACTTGGGGCCTTTGAGGTTAGATAGAATCTGCCAATTCTCTGCTTGCACAGTCAGTGATAAAAACTTCCAGTCACTCTCCATGCAATCAGAATTGAACTCTGGATAGTTTTACATCTTATTATTATTCCTTAATGGAAAACTTTTGGTCTTTGCATGGTGTCCTGTTTTTGAAATTCAAGTTCAGTGTAGCAGATCACCTCATGTTTTAGGCAAAACCAATTACCAATAAAACCTACAGGCTTCCCACAGGCTGTTCAGGTTGCTTAGCTCCCATTACATAAAAAAGAAGTTGTGGATCCCTCAGTAAAATATGAAAAAAGCACTCTGGCTTGCAATAGCTGCAGAGTGAGACTAAGTGAGCAAAATCATCCTTTCTTACCTTGAAATCTTTCAGTACATTGACCTGTAAAGCAGAACACTCAGCAAGACAAGTTCCTGTGCATCATTAAATGAACAGCCTCCTGTAGAGTCTCTTTATTCAAAACTCTCAAAATACTCCTCTGTTTCAATGAAGATGTGACTATATGTTTCATAAATAGCCCTAAATGAAACAAACAAACAAACAAACAAACAAACAAAAAACCAAAACCCAANATACAAATAAAAACATCATTCATTGGAAACAAGATCTGCTCCACTCATATTTCTGGTGAGTAGTTAGATGGCCAGGAACGCATGGCTGAGATAAGGCAGAGAATGGGGAAGAACGTTAACATAATATAGGCATTATTTCATAAAAGTAAAAGATTTCAAGAAAGTAAATCTTGCACTCCCCTTGCACTGAGACACACTGCATTCCATGACTACATCCCATTTGTAAATATCAGTGACATCAGTAAGGGGTAATTATTTGAGAAAAGCAGTCTTACGAAAATAAGACAGCAAATTAGGAGGCACGTATTTAAACTGTATTACAAACTATCTGACGATAGGCACTTAGTTGAAGAGCAGATCTTTGAGTGTTGCTAATTGCTTACCATTTTCTCTGCTTTTTGAAAAAATGCTGACAGAAAGGTGTAAAGAACTGTAAGAATTTAGTTTAATTTTATCTGTTAGAGCAATATATTAGGAATAAAAGACCCTGGTAAGGCTGAAGAAATCAGTTGCAAAATTGGGCACAAGATACTTATTTCCATGTATATCTACTTGCAAGTTAAATTCTGTTGTTGTATTTTGCTCTTTAACGATTTGGGGGGAGAAGTAGGAGTTGCCGCCTTGATCCTTTGTGTTTGCCTGTCCTCTTGTAATACTTGTGTTCTCCACTTTTATGAGTCTGTCAGAGTCCCAGACTCCTATACAAAAGCAAACTCTGTATTTTGAGGATTGATCACATGTAAATCCCTTAAATGTAATTTGTTGGCTAATTCCTATTTTCACCATGCTGATTGGCTCTACAGTATTTTAGTGGACAGCAGTATAAATATCATGGCCATACCGGCAAACTCAGTTCCTGGGCTGTAAAGAAGCAACAAAAGTGCCAGCTAGCTGGACATATGGTCCCTCCTTTGATTTTCTGAAGTAACCTGCATTACAATGCCTTATAGTCCTTACTGAACAGAAGACTTGTGAGTGGAGGAAATACAGACTAGACAATGAAAAAGCACTTTCTATGTCTAATTTTTCATAATAGCACACAATTTGAAACTACACAAGAATGGCCAAGACGGCAAATGTTCTGCAGTCATTGCTTGCTGTCAATATAAGAGCAGTTCAAATTTCAGAGGGAACGCTCTCTCATTTTCCTTGATATTAACAGAACAGAAAATGAAGTTTAACAAACTTGATTATCAATGACAATGCTACAATGAAAAGGCAAAAGGAAAAGGACTTAAGCAGTTATATGCTTTGGGGCAATTAATGTGTGGCACCTGATCTTGTTTTTCAAAAATGGCAAAGCCTTGCAGTTCCCGCTAACCTCATGTGAAGTTGTGGTAGGTTTGCATTTCTACAGACTAGGATTATGGTATCGCCAGTTTGCAGCTTAAATGTAAATGGATCCAGAACAGTGGCCATTTGGGAAATTTTTTGCTTTCACATGCAAATCGCCAAGCAGCCCTTAGCCCATCTGCTTGGGAGCCCCATATTTTATAAACATTTGTATTTCAACTCGGTTGGTGTTTCAGAGAACTTATGCTCATTGATTTACTGTACTTAAAAGGCAATGTTTGAGCAATTGGGTTTTTATGTATTTTTATCCATTGCTGTCAATGTTATATGAATGCCTCTACAGCTGGCATTATTTATACAGTTATGTAAACTATGGCTAGGCTTCCTTTCCCAAGTTGAAGTTCTGAAGTAGATGATAGAACTGGCTCAAAAAGAAGAGGAAAGACAAAACCCCCAAAACCCCAAGAACCCCCTCCTTCCTTCTACAGATCACTGTGATTTTCTGAATAACATACAACATTTTTATACAGATCTTCTGATGGAAGCTGGGATCTCCATACAAAAGAGTTCCATGTCATCATTTTCTACAGAGGGCAACCTATACCAATGTAGCTTTTAGGGAAAAACTTGGCTATACACTATGGCTATATGTCAAACATTCTACTACTCATCCCATGAGTGAGGTCCTATAGATGGAAAAAGAAAATAGAGCTTTGATTCTCTACTGCAGGGAAGATTTTTTTTGTTGTTGGGGTTTGTTTGGGGTTTTCTTTTTTTGTTTGTTTTTTTTCCCCCCAAAAAGAGCCTCTCTTTAGGAAAGTTAAGCCTATAATGCCCTTAATAGTAATCCTACAATCTGTTGGATATCAAATACATCTGAATTTATCACGAAGAAAGTTACTGGGAAGATCAGCGGCATAGTCTTTCCCTCACCTTGTCACCTCCCATCCTACTGCACAGGAACCCTCTGGTAAACACAGGCATTTAATGTCCAGTTTTTGAAAATCTCTGTTTTCCACTCCTTGTGTTCTTCCAGTGTCTGTAGCCCTCAGCACGCACGACTCCCAGCAGCAGTGGTTAGGCCACGCTTGTCTTTCTGCTCATTTCCTCTACTTTCCAGAAGAGGGACATGTTCTCAGTGTGAACTGTCACGGGGGATACTCCACAACTAAATATTCATTGCAAAGCTACGGTAGCCATTACCGTTAGCTACTTAAGTATTAGTTATCTTAAATTGTATTAATGAATGTGATACTTATGGACACATCATTACTGCTGTAATGATAGCACAAGCAGTGCAAGCAGCCTAACACTTTCTGTTAGAACTCTCTATTGTCAGACATTTCTTGACATTGATAAACAAATTATTTGAGTACTAGAATTATGATGTTTGTTGTCACATACTGACTGACTTTCAGGACTACTTGCAACCAAATTTGCAAGATATGAAAATGCAAACAAATCAAAATGAATCGTTAGGGGCTTGAGTGAAGTGAGCTCCAGGTATATTGTACAACACTGGGTCCCAAAGGAATTCTGCCAAGGCCATGCAGTTAATCTTTCTGATACATGCTTCTTTCAAAGTGATTACAGTTCATGCACATTTCATGGACAGACCTGCTACCCTTTTTCCAACTCAGTCATCAGTACTGGAAACATCTACTGGGATAATTTTGATAAAATAAACTGCATAGACCTGTTGTTCAATTTCTCGTGAAAGTACATGCATTATAAGATGTAAGAGAGCCCATTGTATTCAAAATCCTAGGCTACAACACATGTTCTTTTCCTGGAGGTTGTGATTGCACACTAAACGGGAAGGGCATCTGAATAGATACAGGTGTGGTGCGAGGGCATACGGTGATGGAAGGAGTAATGCAAGACTGCACCATTTGTAGAATATCCTCTCTGTTACTTCTTTGTTCCTTTCAATTCTACAAAGGTTCTTTTAACAGCTGCTGAAATCCAAGATGTACATCCCCATTGTGGCTGTAGGGCAAATACTTGAAGTTATTTTTATTTCTGCATAACGGCAAAAGTTACCTGTCACATCCAAATGCAGGGCAGTAGCGGAAAATACTCTGAGTTGGACTATACCCACTGGTGAGACAGTGTTCTGCTTCTAAAGGTGGATATTTCTAATTGAATAAGAAGAATTTGCAAGGAATCTCATGAAGGATATTTTCATGATAAAACCGCAAAGAAAACTAAACAACCCTTCCTCTCCCAACCTGACAGAATATAAGATTAGTTTGATCCTAATTTATCTCTGAACAGCCAACTTAGTCCAGCAAGGTTTGTCACAAAATCTCTAACAGTACAATGGCGCATGCAACAAAAAACCCCACTCTTGCCTTGGCCAACATACCACTTTCTCAGCCGTACTAAGCAGCCAGCCTTACACTGGAATATGGGACAGCTACCCTGTGCCATACTACTTACACATGTAAGATTTAAAAATATTTTGTCATTTACTTTGAATAAATTTTTGTTCTTAAATGTAGGGTTTGGTAATTCTGAACTTTTAACCCTTCAACAAAGCTGCTTATGGTCCAGAAAGACTCCAGCTGCAGCTAGGGCAGTACTCAACAACGGAGGCTGATAATCCAAATTTGAGACTTTTACAATGCCTTCGTATGTGGTCAGTGGCCTTGCAAACTAAGAGACCACACACGCACAGAGGCTCTCATAATTGCCTAACATTTTCACCACCTGTTCTGAAGCCATGTTATCAGATGTGAAGGAACCAGTAAAAAACAGTTTATAAGCTATAAATGGAAGCAGCTATGTCACAGAGCTGATAAACATTTCAGTGCAAATTATTTGTCTAGCAGACCTTGTAATTTACACGACACTAAACTGCTTTAAAGTATTAGTTTCAAGTTACAGGATGTCACGGTTACTGTTTTGGGGTGAGGGATATGTGTGTTGGGGGGATAAAGGAGAATGCAGGCAGGCGATATTTCTTGTTTAACAGATCATGTCAAAGATAATGCCATCTTTTCCTTGCCTTTTCTGCTTCATCTTTACACCAGTCTGCTGCCTAAATGTGAAAGCTGGGTTTAGTTTAGAAAAAATCCATAAGGGTGCCTACCACGCTGTCATTTTATAGCCTTCAGAGATGTTCATTTAGTGTGGAAATGCTGATATCTCTATCTCCAGTGATGTTAATAAATTAATCTGAAAAAAAAAAAAAAGATAACCTTACCTACAGCATTAGTTTAAATAGACTAAAACTGAGCAGAAAAACATGTTTTATACACATGGCTGAGGTGGATATGAAGAAGAGGAAGGTACCTCCAGATCCAGTTACAGCACTAGAAGTCCTACGTTATTCTGTAAAGGCATTTGCTTTAGAACTTATTTTAGTAGTAGCTCCTCTGTCACTGCTGATCTGAATAAAAATTATTTATGATCAGCTTTTTCTAGAACTGGATATTTGGTATGATGTGATAGAAATAAAGCATGCATTAGGAATGTGTTGTGAATATCAGCCTTATTTCCCTCTGACTTAAATCCATTCCTATTTGGTACTTAAGCCCAAAGATCAGAACTGAGTGATTTCTAAGAGAGAAGAAAAGGAGAAGCAATTGCATATATGCTGTTGGCCCTGTTAGCTTTGCATATCTTGTTCAAGAAAAATTTGATACAATATTATTTTTTGTTTTCAGTGAACTTATCCTTGAAATTGTATTCATATGTACTGGCCTCTTCTTGGTTTTGGTGTAAATTGTCAGGACTGTGAACTCTTGCCTGTAACACTCTTATAGAAATAGAAATCTATTATGTATCCAGATTTGGCAATTTTGGGCAGTTTTTGCTACTGCTACCTCAAAACAACTATTGCAGAGTAAGAAACAAAACCAGAGAAGAGTAACAAGAATGAAGAGTGATATGAAAGACTGGTCATACAGGAAAAGATGAGTAAAAATGATTCTTCAGTTTGGGAAGTGACGATTGAAGCAGGATGAAGGAAGGGGAAAGGAATCACAGATGCTAATGAAATTATTACTGTAGTGAAGAGACCTAAAGAAGGATCTAATGAAATTAGTAACAGGGACATCCAGTGAAATTATCATACATGGACTTAATACTAACAGAAGTAGTACTGACTTTCTCCACACCTCCAAGTTGTGCAGCTTGGAGGCTTGAGATACGTCTCAGATACTGGCTGTGGGAGGCTGGGCAATGTATGGTAGGAGCAGTCACCCTACGCTCACCATAAATATACCAGAAACTTTTCAAGACTGTCTGCAGAGCTAGGTGGACTTGGGTCCAAACCACTGCAGCAATTCTGTAAGTGACATTGTTCATTGTTTTGCAATGGTGGTAATATTGCTTTTCAGTGTGGAAAATTTCCGTCTTGTGCTAATTAACTGAGGAATTAGAGTTTGGGACTTTGTGCCTTCAGAGATCACAGGAGGCTCTTACTGATACTCCCTTGTGCTAAAGCTCTTGTGCTATGCTAACCTTTCTAATTTTGGCAGTAGTTTCTCTTCAGATGAAGTTCAGTTTTCCTGGAAACGAGATAATTTTTCCATTAGCAAAGACAGTCTTAAAACTATTCACAAAATAAAACAATGTTTTTGGCATGATAGGCTCATTTACAGGCTAGAAATGAAGTGTGGAAACTGCTGAAAACCGTTACTTTTACTGCAAATATTTCATCTGTTTCTAACAGAACAAATTCAATTGTACCAAGCAATATATTTTGAGGAAACAGCCTAAACATTTCAGAACTTTAAAAAGAGAACTCTAAAAAAATTGCTTGGCAAGCATTTTTTGTTAAAGGAGGCTCTTATCTGAACTTTGAGTGACATTCTGCCTTCTTGTATCCACTGCCTCTCCCTTCTTGCTGCTTCTTCAGCCAGCTTCAACCCCATGACCCTTGCTAAGAAGGGTATCTTCTACTTTCTCTGATGGCCAACTGTGTTTTGAAAGTGTTTGTCTAATTTGGTCATGAATCTCATAACCTCCAGAATGCATTACACCATCATGTCATTTGTAAAGAATCAACAAATTTGACATTTCTTTTCTTCTTTACTAGACAAGAGGCTTTATCCCACAGGCCACCCTGGCCATCTGCTCCCCTGCCAATCTCTAGCAAACGATCTTCTACTTCTTACTATCCCTGATTTGTTGCTATAAGTTTTAGGTATCTGCTATCACACATTTATGATGAGTATATCCTCTGTGGTTTTGGTGAAGCTCTGGAATTTTGCTTTAAGAGCACTCAGGCAGCAAGTCCTGAACCCACACAGCTGTCAGTATAACCTGATACGAGTTTGAAACCTAAGCAAAGTTTTGCACTTATTTTGTTAACCAATCAGGCAGATTTTTTTACTTTTCAAACAACTTAATTTCTCGTTAGTGTGTGTAGCAACAGCTAAAGCAAGGGAGGAAAAAGCCAAACCCCAATCCAAAACGAAGCAAATATCCCTTGGATGTCTAGAATTTTTCATACACAAACCTGGACACAAGTCTGTGTTCTTGAACATGCAGTTCCAGAAAAGAATTGATAATAAACACTCAACTTTTATAGCTGTGAATTGCAAATAGACAGATGCAGATCATCAGCTGGAATCCAGGTCAGGATAGCAGTTTCTGAAGCTCATTATGTCATGGAAACAATTGTGTAGTCTATTAAAGATGGGTTGAGGAGTACAGAAAGCTTTTCATTACCCAAAACTATGTGGAGATTATTGTGGAGGAGGAATACTACAGCTTAATTGTTCTTTCAGTTCTTCCTAGGATTCAGCTCAGTAAAATGAGAGTCGGGTGAAGACTAACTCTGCCATTACCTGCAGTGTATCACTTCCAAACAAAAAGAGGAACATCAACCCTTACTAATTTAAAAGAAACATACAGTTAAACTGGCAGTGTATCCAACCCCTACTCATATCGTACACTCATTTTTAGTTGCTATATGGTTGCCATTCAGGGGGAGACTCCACTGGATTCCGTCAGAAAGGACACCAAATAATGGAGTAATGCCATATGTACTCTTGGGGCATTAATTATGTTCAGAAAGAATACAGACATAATGAACTTTAAAGAAAATTAATCGCTTGCATGTTTTCCTATTTTTCTTTAGGTGGTTGGGAGCAGCCCATCACTGTTGAGTTTGAAGCTCTCTGGTCATCTGAAGGGCCAGGCAGAACCGTCGCGTTGCTACCAACGCACGACTGAGCGTGGCTGAGCCGGCGGGCAGCAGGCGGCTTGCTGCGGCCCTTCAGACCGCGCGCTGCAAATCGCTGGAGTAAAAGCATGTCGCCGGCTCCACACATGAGGAATAACTACACTTGCTCTGAATTACTCCAGAGTGCTAGGGACACTTTCTGGCACGGTCTGTTCTTGTCTTAAATTCTTTGTTGAGAATAATTCAGCAAAGTTTGCCTGCTTGTATCACAAGGCAAAAAAATTAAGTGCATATATTACATGCACATTAAATACACATATCTCGCTCCCTCTAACCATCACACCTTTGGTTTTTTCTTTTCCTTTTTTAAATGTATATGAACTGAACAACGGCACAACCTTATTTACACAGACAAAGTCTGATGAATGCTTTTTTATAAGACTTTATAATTCTTCCTGTATCTACAGCAGAGGGAAGAGATACAGAAAGTAAATCCAGCCTTTGGTAGCCACAGGATAGCTGTGAAGTGATCACAAACAGTTTTGGCATTCAGCATGGTTCAACTTTTTGCTTCTTTATCTTGAACAGTAGTAGTTTCCTATCTGCTTATTGCACCTACCTACCTAAACTACAGTCTTCCCTATTGATTTTTTTTTTTTTCAGCAGATGATGCTCACACCTTCAGATTTTCTTAGAATTTGGCCATTTCTCCAAGTAGGTACAGCATTATGATGACCTCTCTGCTTTACTGAGCTTTGTTTTAACCTCCTGATCACCTTACAACCATCAGAGGGCTCCACAGCCCTGGAGAAGGAAACACCGCTGACCCCCCCAAGCTGGCCAGGGCCATGGGAGCCAGGCACTCAACCCTCCCTTGGCGACCGACTTGCCATACAGTCTTTCATTCATTCGGCAGCACCAGCAACAGCAAATCCTTGCAACGAAAAGATAACATCCTTAAATTGCTTACTTCAGAAAAAATTCTGCAAAATTGTTGTTTAAACAGTGCTATAGATTTGATCTAAATTAAATAATGATAAAGGGGAGAAATAGTGCCAGACCTCACCCTCAGAAGTTATGTATTGAACTGAGGTGTGGAAACAAGATTAACATCCTGATGTTACTAATATCCCCTGCTTATTTATGGCAACAACCCCGCCTTGAATAACCAATAGCTCTTCCCTTCACTTGGGAAACTCAGGCTAATGTCCCAGTGCCAAGCACTCTGCCACCAGGTTTCCAGCATGGCTGTGGGCTGCTCTGGTTTGGAAAGGGCTCTCTGCTTCAGACAAAATCTGATGTGGGCTGGAGCTGGATGTGGGGTCTCAGGAAGGATGTTCTGGAAAAGAAAAAGATGCATTTTATTGACAAATTCCTTACCGGTTTTCTCCAAGTGCTGACTACGCAGTGTGCAGCCACAGCCTGAAATCTATGAGAGAGCAGAGGGACAGTAGACAGGGGGACAGAAGACATACAAAGCTTGTCTCCCACTCCATCCACAGTTACTGATTTCAAGATTGCATGAGAGGAGTAATACAGAGTAATACTTTCTTGTGTCTCCTGCTTAGGGTAACTCTGGTAAAGCATTTGGTCACAAGAGCCAAAAAGAAAATCCCTTTTTACAAATAAAAGTGAATGGGCTCCCACACGAAGCTTTGAAATGTTACGGGACTTTCCTTCTTGCAGTTGGTTGCCTCATACGCAACCGACGTAGCAGTAGGCCGCTCAGCTTTACTTCATTTGCTAGTTATAGTGCACACACACACACACACACACACACACGGGCATGACTAGCCTAAAGCCTCCAGGAAAGAGCTAATGATGGCACACTAGTACGTCTGCATGGAAAACCCGAAACAGGCAAAGATATACACTCCTTACTTTGAAAGGCCTGGAAGCCCACCTGTCCCAGGAAATTTTGCATACGAAGCAAGCATTTTATGTTTATTTCTAATGTAACGTTTGAGCTTTCCATTTTGTTTGATATCTTTCTCTGTTTTACATTTTGTGTTTCTTGAGATCTGCAGTGCTGCCTGAACAACAGACATAAAGGTCCTACAGCATCCTCTGGCACCATGGGTTACATGCAGATTTTTAAGATATTTGCTAAGGCAGCGTGTGCAAAGGATTTGGTTTTGCAAGTGCTTGTGTGCATATGCATGCACGAGCCCTGTGTGTGGCCTGTGTGAATACCGAGTGCCATTTACCCTGAAGGCTCTCTAAACCGCGCTCTCTGCCTGTGTAGAAAACATCTCCCTGCCGTAACTAAGCAAAATCAAAATAGTTAGTTATCCATTCTTTCTTTTATATACGCCCACTCTGGCCCCCAGTGAACCTCCTCTGCAGTTTCGCTGCATGTTCTTCGCAGCAGCCGAAATTGCCCTCCTGTTGGGGCACGGAGCTGAGAAGGGGGAAGAAGGCACCGCAGGCGTACGGCTGCTCTCCGTCTCGTACCGCAGCCGCTCCG
>VXBL01008892.1:111131-124125 GCA_013400195.1 Aramus guarauna
CAAATTTTTACAGGGAATTAAGTGTTTGGGGTATTCTTAGCCAATGAATGATTTTGTACAGATCAAAAATGCTCCTCACCAATACTGGGAGTGTGATGCCCTATTACAATTCATATTTACAACATTCTGCCTGTATATTGCAAATATTGTGCCATTGCAGACACCACTTTTCCAATGAAGATAAAACAGGTCATTATGACCAGTTACGACAATTAAGGTTCTGTTTGTTTGTTTGTTTGTTTTCAAGAGTACACATGGCTGCTATGGCCTTCTGACCAAAATTCAATCATGAGTATCTAATTAGCTGATAGTTACTGAATACTTTATTCAATTTAATTAGCTGGATACCATATAGACTTCCTGACCTGTATACTTGGTTATAGCAAGAAAGTTCTAAGCACAGTTGAGGAAAGACATATATACGAAGCCTTCGCTTTCTGTCATCTGGTATTCATGCGGTGTACTGAATGGGTTTCTCAGGATAAATTTATGTCTGCTTTAAGTCTGTATTCCCAGAAAAGGTCCTGGAAACTGATACATCAAAATAACCCAGGTTTATGTTCTTTTCCTCAGTTATCCATCCCTCTTGGAAGCAGATCCTGCCTTCAGCCTTCCATGCTTTCTGTGGCTAACAGTGCTACCCTTGTAACCCATAGGATGTATCCCATGATAGGTATATCCTACAATTGGATATGTACCTGATAATGGAAGCTCTTTTCTTCCCTAGAATTAACAGTCCCATACCCAAACAAGAAGAGACTACATTTCAGAGACAAACAGCATGTGTTCAGTTGTTATTCTAAAAGACACAGAAGTTTGTGGAGACAGTCTGAAACCAATATACATTTTAAAGCTTCTCCCTGAAGAAGGAGGCAGGAACAGTGAATATCAGAATATGCTGAAATGGAAATTATCCTATGCCAAAGGCAGGATTTTTATGTAAAGAAAGAAAAAAAGGAAAACAGACTTGAATTATGCAATTATTAATCTTTTGTCTTCTGCTTAGTTCATGTTTAATATAAAAAATTATCCTTTTATTTCTATATTAGACTAAAAGGAAATTAAGATTGAAGTAACATTGATTTCTGAGCAATCTCTACATCTTCCGTTGCATGTACCTTCTCTTCCAGATAAAGGTTTTGGGTTTTTCTCTGACTTTTCCTTTCCACCCATTTAATTTCCACCCATTTTCATGGTTTGCTTATCATTTATTATCTTTCACAAGACTAATGTGGCATTGATCCACTGGAAGATTGCTTTCAAGCCTTTTCTCCTTATCTTCTGTGTTTAGATGGTCTCTATGTTAACTCACGAAGGATAGCAAGGCTTTCTTCTTGAGCCTAGGCATGTGCTTTAGCACTCTACCTTCCAAGTTGGAGTTGTTTATTATGGAAAAGGAGCAGGCATTTCAAACCAAAATTGTGAACTTGCTTGACAAGAAAAGGAAAAGAGACGTAAGATTGGATGGTGCACTCTAGCTAAATGGGTTGTTGCCATTTCCTCTCACTCGACACCCAGGTTGCCCTCCCAGATGTTAGTGTTAAATATCAAGAGTGTAGAGTGATTTCTTTTGGCTGCTGAGTTGGATTCTTCTGGAGGCTATGTGGCACGTAATATGAAAGATGACTTATTTGATGCAGAAATAATCTGTACGGTTTAAATTTCTAATCTGAAAAAAAATCTTTATCTGTAATGCTTGAATGAACAACTTCATAAACATGTATAGCCATAGGGATTTGTAACAGCATATATAAATTTTGGGTCTAGGGCCTGATAAGGTTTCTAATGAAACACACCTAACTCAAATCAGTAGGAGTTGGCCCTACGACGTCCAATAAACTTTAGATAAGAATCCTTCTCAGCTACTGTGGAAGCCATGAAGAACTTGAACAATTCTGACATGAAATGTTTAATAATTATCAGATCTTCTCAGGCTTTTTTCAATTTCGTGTTTTAAAAGCACAAAGCAGCTTCAAGCCCTCTGTATTAGGACTGGTATGCATAGAGCTAAGATGTTAGACCAAAATAGTTTAGGGAACAAAATGCATGCTGAGACACAAAGGACTAGTCAGTGCTGCAAAAGGTAATAGTCCGACTATGGTAAGTTGGATAAATGACAACAGACAGCATATTAGTTCTCTCTAGTTAAAGTGTAAACAAATGCTTCAGTAAACTGCAGGGACCACAGATGTGCTAAGTTTTAGAGAGGCTAACAAGGGGGCAAATAATTAATCCTTGGGGATAAATCTGACACAGTAGATCCTTCTTCTGACAGCTACTTCAGTTTTGTGGCAGTGTACTTTTTCACAGCACTCAACCTCCCAGCTAGTTTATACACAGTGTTGACTTTACAAGTAGTAGTACCCATAAGAGAAACATACAACAGTGTCAGCATCTTGATGAAGGCTGCAGCCCTTTTCCCCAACCAAAGCAAGGAAAAGAATACAAAGTAGACAGAAGCTGCATGCAACCTGCTCCTCTTGTTTCAATTCTCCTATTACCCAGTTGAGTATTCTCCCTTTATATAGCCTGCCTCTACTGTCGTAGGACCTTACAATCTTTAATGTGTTTCCCACAAGTATTGAGAAATAAACTATCCACTACATAGTCCAATGTCAGGACAGGGCTTACAGTTTAGTAAGTCACTAAGCCTGATTCACTAGCCCTCATGAGATTAAGGTTGGGAGGCCTTCCTATGAACTTGAAAGATACAACTCTGAAATCATAAATAGCAGTGCCTCAGGCAGCAAGAAGGAAAGGCAGAGTGTTTCCTTCATCATATTCAGGCACTATTGCAACACAGAAAAAAGTATTCCTTAAACAAATCCAAGGAACCCTATAGCCAACATCTCAATTACATTGTAAACCTTTTTTTTTTTTTTTCTGGGTAGCTTTCAGTTGAGCTGGGAGATAGCATCAATTTTTGTTTTCTGAGAATGCCCTCAGTTCTACATTAAGAGTATGTCTCTGAGGGATAAAATTTTAGTATCATTTAGATAAAAAAGGACTTGCTATCAACACAAGTTGCTTTTCAAGAAGCAAAGCACATAATTTTTTTACTATCAAATACTCTTTGGTTCATACTTTTGATCGTATATGTCAGAGATGGTTCAGTGGTGCTGGCAACAAGTGCAAGTTCAAATGGAAGAACTGCCTTAACTCGTGATATGTGGGATGGAATATACAAAACAGGCTTTGTCTTCTCAGCACCTGAAATTTCCCAAAGTCATCATTATACAAAGCTATAAACTGAATCTCTCAATCAAGGACCACTTGGATTCAGAATTTTCAGTTCATTTGTGATTCACATCTTGAAGCTTTGTTTTCCAGAAAATAATGTCTATGTTCTGCAATATTTGCAAATGTTATTTTATTTAGCTCCATGAGCACAAGACTAACAGGCTCATATGCCCAATTGGTTCACATGTAGTCCAATGAGAAGCATTTTTGTTACTTTTAGTCACAGGGACCACTTTTGAGGCCTACCTTGCCAGACAAGGAACATTTCCATTGTTTGGAGAGTGCCAGACGAACAGAACTTGGCCACAAATAGATCAAATTCTGCACTAAGACAGAAGCATTTACCATAAAACACAATGCAGGGACTGCACTGTAACATTACCACCACTGTGGATCATAAATTCAGCTAGAAGTGATTCTCCTTGCTATGCTTGAGGCCTCATGCCCATATTCTTGACTAGCAAAAATCTCTCCTCAGCTCTTAGGTTTTAAGTAAAACTAGAAGTCTCCCAAAAGAGAGCCCTTGGCAGAGGATTTTTTGCTTGTATTCTGCATATGATGAATATAGAAGCCAAAGCTAATAGCGAGACTACCTTCATATGCAAAAAGCTTTGATGACTGGCACTGCATTAAGATGCAATGCTTTCTCTCAGTGCTGGGGAGCACCTCATTTCTACCTAGTCTTGAGAACCCACTTGCACAAGTCTTGCAGATCTGACTGATGTAGGGCTGTCTGTGACTAAGAAGTCCTAGTGTATCAGCAAGGGGTGTGCAGCCAAAAGTATGTGACAAACTGTTGAATATGAAATGGATGATAACAATAACTTTAGGACACACAGTTCTTATTATCTTTTTGCACGTCAGTCAGAATGGCTAATTACAGTGCAGTGGTGAAATTCCAGAAGCTGTGTTTGAATTATAGTGTCCTTTGGGGACGGTACATATCTTCCAGCTTCATTTCTCAAGAGGGAAACAAAAATGGAAGCCCCCATATGCCTCAGGGAGTGTGTCTAGATTGTGTCTTCCTAGGGCTATGTGTGTAGCTGTATGTGCTTATTAGACGTAGCAATGGAGAATATTGCAGGGAGCTGAAATGTATTTTGGAGGGCAGGAGACCACTACCAAGAAGCAAAGTCTGGCAGTGTCATGCTACTATCCTTAGTGTCATCAGTGTCATTATCCATCCTCAAAGTCTACCAGTGCAGCTAATTCAGTTAACCTAATGTCGTGGTTTTACCCCAGCTGAGCACCACACAGCCGCTCACTCACTCCCCCCCATCAGGATCGGGGAGAGAATTGGAAAAGTTAAAGTGAGAAAACTCATGAGTTGAGATAAAGACAGTTTAATAGGTACAGCAAAAGCTGTGCATGCAAGAAAAGCAAAGNTAGCTGAAACCAGAACACCTAACTAAATAACTGAAATCTTTTAGTGACACACAAGTAAGACTTGTCAGGAATGTACGGTCTACAGCTCCAGCCACTTCACTGGGGACCTCTGTCCATGGTGCCAGCCCAGGCACTTCCTTACTTGCAGTCTGCTAGGTACATGGCACAATAGAAGATCAGAAAGTATGAATACTTAGGGATAAAGTACTGGACGAGTCTGAAAGATACAATTTAAAGTGTCTCTTTAACCTTCTGGAGGATCCAAAGAAAAATCATATTGCAGTCACTTGTCCTTTTTCTAAAACAAAGGCTTTAGAATATTATTCCTGTAACTCTGCGTGTGGAGAAATGCCTTTGGTCCCAAAAGCCTACAATGTAGGCAGGCAACAGAAAAGGCAAACCAGCAGAAGGCATATAACAAGAGTAGAATGATGCAGCAATGACTGAGCCTGTGTCTCTCTTTTCTTCAAATACATTCTTTGGGTTTTTTCTCCTTCTGTATTAACTGCCATATTGAAGAAAGGATTGAAGAAAGTATTAAGCTAAATGCAGTGGTATTAAATGTGAAGAAAATGAAGCCCATCAAACTCAAAGGCCACTTTTCTGCATAAAACTCAACCTAGCAGAAGCTGTACGTTTTAAAGTAACCTTTTCTGGAAAATACTTGCGCCAATTAAACAGAAGTAAATTGGCAACATAACATAAGGCCTCTAAACAAGAAGGCCACTTGTGGAGATGCCATTCCTTTATCTGCTGTGAAACAAAACAGGCCCTTACAAACTGCATTATAGCTCCATCTGTAGGAAGCTTGGACATAAATAATTTTGTGAGTCAGCAAATATATATATGGATATGTCTCTCAGCTCTGGGTCTTCTCGTACCTGTTTTTGAAAGCCTGTAAGTCTCTAATTCTAGCTCTCCTCTGGTCCTAGTAATCCTTCCTGAAGTCAGAAGAAAAACAGGCAAAAGGGAAGGCAAGAAAGAAATAAAAGTGGTATCATAACCTCTATCTTCATCCCAGCTAACTGAACTGGTTTATATTATTCAAAAGTTAGAAAAAAACTTTTTATAACATACAGGTTTGTGATGTGAGTGGAACACTTTTAAAGGCTTAGTTCCTGTGCCTTAAGCATTTTCCTTTGTCAACTCCAATGTTAAGGTAATGTTTTAAAGTGGCAGCCAGTTATAATTGTTCAGTTAGAATAAATGGGGTTTTATTCAGGGAAGAATATGAGTCGCATAGGAACTAGGCATATTGACAAGTCTTTTCTCCCTGTCTAAATCTCTGGGCCTTCACTCAGTCTATGAGGCCACAGCTGTGATGCAACTGAAAGTAAATACACAGTAATATCAACAAACAAGATAGGTATTAGCATACTGATCTAAGACCTTCACCTGTGACTGGATACTGAATAATCTAGACTATCTCTAAACCAGTTTGCTTGGGTGCAGTTACCGTTTCAACAAGTCAGAGCACAATGCAGGCTGCAAAGCCTATGGGAAGAATACCAAAGCCCACCCTTGCTGGGCTCTTTGCTGATGTGGCTGAACTGCTACTTGACACCCAGATTACCTAATTTAAAGCTAGGTCACTGTGGCATTTCCTGATACAATTGCTATAATGCAGCTACACTTGGGTACTCTTCTAATTTAAATACAACCCACAGTGGCAACAGAGTATTTGGGGGGGGGGAATAACTTATCCTATTTACCGAAACAAATTAATTCAGTAATTTCTTAGTCAAAATATATTGTTAGAAATCATACTGGTTATATTACAATACTGGGAGAAGTTTTCAGTATACATGTACACTAGTTGTTTTTGCCAAATGAAACTGTGTTTGTCAAATGACAGTGGCTAGTTTTGGTTGTGCATTTTCATTGAAAATTATATGTACATTTAGTAAAACAGTACTCCTTTTTCTTATCTTAGAGGCACATTCATTCTAAAACAGAGTGCAGAGTCAGTCACTGAGCACTATAGTCTTTTCTGGTTATGTTATGGAAATGGCCACACCCATTTTAGTTGATACAGGAGAATTAATTTTGGGTTTATATAAGATTATTGTCTTGGTATTAGTGATGCTATTTCACTGCAGATTTTTATACGATATATTTCTGCAGCTAAGCTTGCAGCTGAGTTTGGGGTCCTTTGACTTCCATACGTATCCCAAATTTTTAGTAGGAAACAACATACTACCAGTGAAAGTTGATCTTACAATTTGAGTTTAGCAGTGTAAATCTGGAGCTTAGAAATGAGAAACGAAGAATCAAAGGATACTTTATTCCTTGCTACTGTAAGAATTCTTTTTTCTCTGGGGCAAGTCTTTCACTCAACCTCCTCATATTTGATTGTTTAGCTGTGAAATACTTTGCTGCTCTCAGTATATGCTGCAATATGTTACTGATTAGGTACCACAGATGCTGTGACGGAAAGTATTGTTACTAATAACTAAAGTATTTGAAGAAAATTAATTAAAAACAACTTCATGCATTTTATGGTATATTTGGTTTCCAGTTATAGGTTTATCCCATCACCTATTTTGTACTAGTATGTTCCAAGTTGATAACATAGCAAAGTGGAGAATTGGGTAATCACACAGTTGTTTTCATAACATACTGCAGTTTGTTTGGCATTTGTAAGGACCTCTGATAAAAATGAATTGTGGTTGTTCCAGTGCGAGCTGCAGAGCAGCTGCACAGGATGAACTAATATTCAGCTATGTGCACTCTGTACTTTGGATCTTTTATATTGCACCATATGTATTGTAATCTTCCATGTGACTCTGCAAAACACTTGTGGATGTATCATCTACTAGTGTCCTCTAATAATCTCCAAGTCTCTGGGCTGATTTCAAGTGAAGGGAGATGGATCACAGAATCTTTAACAAAGCTAGTCAGAAGAGGTTTTGGGTGAGCACACATCCAACCTCTTGCTGAAAGAAGGCCTAATTTCAAGTTAGAGTATCTTGGTCAGGACTTTAGTCAAGTTTTAAAAATCTCTGTTATAATTGCATTTCTAAAATTTAAGGAAATTTGCCATCTGGGTAGAGAGATCAATACAAGTGGCATTGTCAAAGGAAAGGCAGTTAATACACATCTTGCCTGGCTTCTGCTAGTAAGCTGATAGCTGATATTATGGCCTATGGAGGAACTGGCAAGAAAGAATCTGGTGAACATACCAAGGAAGAAAATATGCTTTGTTAGGTCTCCTGTTTCCAGAATAACTTATACAGTGAAAAAAACCCAAGAGGCTAAACAGAATTTTCATTTTTCAACTATTTTTTCACTCCTGAAATGCAGTTCCACTTCATGAACAGCATTTTCACATTAGAGATATAAGAAGCATATATACATAACCAGCTCAGATTAGAAACCTTAATTGCAGAACTCTTTCAAATAAACGTAAACCACCTAGATGGATTTTAACTAGAATTCAGTTTATTTCTAAAGGCTGATTTCAGATGGGCAGGCCTGGTTATATACTGTCTAATTCTGCAATTCTTTCACAAGTCCATCATTTTGCTTGATGTACCAGAGTTAATTTAGAAATGCATGAGAGAAAAAAAGCATCAAACATTACAGAATGGATGTCAGTGTCTCTAACTAGGTTGTAACACTCATAATTCTGTGGATTCATACAGATGTACTCAGAGTCTTCTAAATCTAGCTAAACCTAGGTTTATGAGTAAATATCAAGAGGCAAAAATGACCGTTTGCTCTGTTTATGGATTTCATGAGAAAGAAAAACATTGTCAATGTAGTATACTCTTATCATGTCTTAGAGACTGTAGACTTCTGTACCTCTCAATGTCCCATTATAGTAAGGAAACATATGAAGGTTTACTGAGTGGGTGATTGGCATGCCAGTTGTCTAGCAAAGGAAGACAAAAAATCTTTCTAATGCAATTTTACCTACATATTTTATTTTTCTCTATCAAACACACCTGCCAACTTAAAAACCCCTTAAATTATTTGATGTAATTTCATACATTACATCAGATGCATTAACATAGTTAAAGACCTCTCCAAAGCAAACAGCTTAGGCAAAAATTTTTTTTCAGAATTATTTCATTGCTGTTTAAATTGGTACCTACCCTCTAAATATTAAAGAAAAATAGCTTAAAATGATAGAAATAAATCTCACTATAGAGGTAAAGGCTTACATTCGAACCACCCCAAGAAATCAGTTGTACATAAGCATGGTAACTGTGATTTCTGCATATCAGCACTGCATCCAGCAATACTTAGCAATCCAGCATTATGTATTCTTGAAAGGGAGAGTGACATCAAAACCACTAAACATTTCAGGGATCCAGTAATACATACAGATTTTTTTCTTATTTCAGATGTGGTTTGTTTAACTGACAAATTGGATTCTATTTCCTAGTCAACTATATCTTTCAATGACCGATCATCATCCAGCTCTGAAATAAATGTTACCTGATTAAAGTAGTAAAGGTTAAAACATTTAAAACACATGCCACGGATCTCAGAAATCAAGTCAAGATGTGTAAGGGTAAGAATTATTAGAGGATTTATGAAATCCGCTCCGAACAAATTAATTCATCAGTTTAGCCACAGGCCTGTCAATGAATTCAAGAGCTTTTAAAAAAAATGGAACATCTGTTGCATATTTAAAGGTTCTGTTTATATGTGAGTGTAGTGGATTATTCTTTCTGAGGTGGGATACACAGTTTATATAAATATATTTGGAAGTTAATTTGGAGTCTCTCTCATGTCCTTGAGGATCAGGGGTAATCCGTGGAGGATTCCAGCAATCACTAGTCCTCAAGCCTCTGCAGTGATTGAGGAGAATTAGATCTTGAGCGAAGCTGCAAGTTATAGCCATAAATCTGGATAATGACATTGTCAAAACAACCTATTACCTCACAAGAGTTAATAGCAGCTTTTTTTTTTTTTTTTTTTTTTTTTTTTTTAAAGGAATCAAAATGGCTTTTTTGAAACAAGGTGGAAATCCATCTGCCTTCTGTGGTCTTTCTGATGTGACATAATAACCTAGGCTCTCATTTGTCTTAACATTAAGTACTGACTAATCCCATTCTGGTTTAGAAAATCAATTAAACTAAGGATTAAGTCCACTCAGCTAAAATAATTTGGTTTACTGTCTTTGTTGTGAGAGGATGGTACTGAACAGAAAATGTGCATAAAGCAAATGTTTAAGCACTTGGGTTTTTTTCTTATGTGTATCTATACAAATATGCTATTGTAAATGAACATCCCAGATTCTATAGAAAACTGACTTGATTGTGCTACTTTTTACCACCTACATTAACTTCATATATATAAAAGTATTAATGAATATAGCCACCTACTAATTCACATTTTTTAATCTTTCTATATATTGCCTGAAGCATTCTTAGAAAACACTGCATACCATACAAAAGACACAGAACCTCAAGACAACATTTCTTAGAAGATATCTCCTCTGTCTCATTTTCTATGGTGGCTGCTGCTACTCCATTCATTTTTATTGGTCCAGTAGTTGTAGTAGCTATATGATAAACATCAGGGAAGCCATTGTAACAGCACATATGTTTTAACACAGAAGTATTCCCTCCCACTTACACACACAGAACTGGATACAAGTGACAATCTCTTCCTTAAGAAAAAAAAAAAAAAAGACACACAGTAGGAGGGACTGGCTGTGGTAAGAAAGCTCTTGGGAACAATTTTTTTGCCTTTTTTTTTTTCTCTTTTAGTTACACCTACGACAGCAGATTTGGACTTTTTGTTTGTTTGGTTGGTTTTGTTTTGTTTTGTAAAAGTCAGTGGACTACATTTGACAATTGGCCTGGGAAGCCAGTTACTTGTGCCTTATACTTACAACTTGAGGCCCACAAAGACAGAATAAGCCCCTAGAACTGACCCAAAAGGGATGGCTGAGTTTGAAAAGGGCTGGAAAGCTCTGGACTGGCAGTAATCTTGAATGTTGTGGGAATACCCTGGTAGGCCTGTACAGAAGCACAAGCAATTGAATGCTGTATATTTTTGTCTTCCTTTTCCTTTTCCTTTTCCTTTTCCTTTTCCTTTTTTTTTTCCCTTTTCTTTTGCCCTTTCCCTTTCCCTTCCCTTCCATTTTGACTTAATTTACTTGCACTTAAAGCATGAATCTTTTTTTGTTTTGGAGGACAAGATGAAGCATTCAGCATGAGAGAGCACCATGTTGAACAAGGCAGGTCCATTGCCCACTGCTGCCCTGTGGCAGTGCAACTACCTTGATTACAAGTCCACTTAAAGTCAGCAGGTAGTCATTCTCAGAAACAAAAGTATTCTTCCAAACTTCAATAAATGCTCTGCTTCTTTGGCCTTGGTGTGTTCCTTTAAAATGCGCTAGCAAAACCAGTAATTTAAAGCTAATTTAGTAGCAAATATTAAACACGCCCTCCAAACCCAAAATCTGTTCTGTTTAAAAATATGAAAAAAATATTAAAGTTGGGGTCCAATCCCAGACTAAGACCAAATATGTGAGTTTTATTTGGTTTCAAGAATTTTTTATAGGGAAGCCTATTACCTGTCTTTGAGATAAATTAAAGGTAGAAAAACATGTAAGGTTTTAACAGTAATTCCTTTTGTAAGCCATATTGGTTTTTTCTGTGGTTTCTAAATAACTTATTCTATATGCTACATTTTGAAAAAATGGTATCAACTCAGAATTTACTGGATAAGGTGAATTACAGAAAATAAGAGAACAGTGCCATTCAAAGTAACTGAGAATTTGCTTATAGCTTACAGCTGAGAAAGCTACATATCTTTTATTCAGACAGTAAGGTTTAGCTATTTGAATAAAGTTTACTATTCTGTGGTTTTATTTAGTTTTAAGTGTTTATATTTGCATTTGGAAGCCTTAATTACAAACTAGAATGGGTTTCGGTTTGTTTTGAGGGCTAGGGACACATCATATACATGTACATGTATGTGTACAACTGATAGATAGGTCTTTTTCAATAAATCTAACAATAATGTTACCTATTACAATGATCAGATACTTGACAATAGTAAATGATATTAAACCAGTAAAAGTCATGCATGGCAACTTACTTTTTCATTTAATATACAATGTATTTCTGATAACTCATTTAAATTAAATTAACTTATAACTGGCTTAATATTTTCCTTGATGCTTTAGAAATCATATAATGGTATCTCTCCTATTTTGTCTTCAATGTTATCCATAACGAAAGACTTGGAAAAGTCTACCAGTAGTTTCACTAGTATTGTAATTTGTTGCTGGTGTCACAAAAAGGTTTTGTTGTGGGGGGTTTTTAACATAACAGTGAACTTTGGGCAGGGGCTCAGAATTTCTCTAAATCAAAGATATACTTTGCAGTGCAGTTCCCATTGTGTTACAAAATGTCTCTGTGCTTGGGTTACTGGTTTAATATATTTGTTATATTGAGAGCTGATTCAGCAGAAAGAATCTCTGACATACTGGTCCCAGACGTTTGTGGTTTCTGGCACCACCGACAGTCTGATCCTCCTAGTAAAAGAGGTTAACTGACTTGAGACTTGGGGAAAAATCCCCCAGGAACAAAAATATCCCTGCCTCCCACATGAACATGCATCATTCATACATGCTTTAGGGGAACTGACTGGTGAATTGTTTGACAAGCCCCTAGTTAGCTTGTCTAGCTCCAGTTTACGTCTTTAACATATTTGTACACAGCTATAATGTTCCCCTAAAAACTGTCACCTCATCAAGTTACCCTATTTTGCTAGATATGTTGTACAGATAACACAAAGAAGAAACACAGGAAGTAACTTGTATAAAGCACTACATTCTACTCACAGTATTGGAATAGGATTTTTTTTTTTTTTGTTTAAACAGGAGTCATCCTTTTAACAGAACTGCAGGGTTGTGCGTGTGTCTGTGTGTGCACGTGCACGTGTGTGTGTGTGTGTGTGTGTGACACCACATGTTTCCCCAAAAGTGTAATGCATCAGGTTACAGCTCACACAATTAATGAGGTAAATACCTTAAAACAAATCAGAGAGGGGAAAAAAAAATGTCTTTAAGAGAATAACTATATGCAGTTTTTCTTTATTTTTGGGTCATCACAGGACCCTAGCAATTCACATTCCCAAGATGACCCTAGAGTTTCATTTGGTTAGAGATGCTTTGGCTAGGTTGGACCTGAAGATTAAGTCAGATGGCTGTTTACAAGGGTTGTGTATTTCAGGTTTTGTGATTTTAGTTATGAAAGCTGTGTGTCCTGGTCTCCCGGACCAGACCACATTTGCATCCTATCTGCTCAGGAGGCTTTAAATCATGACTATCTTACCTCTCGAGGACAGCTTGCCATGTTACCCTCAAAAAAAAAAAAAAAAAAAAAAAGAAAAAGTATTT
>VXBL01008892.1:130738-143650 GCA_013400195.1 Aramus guarauna
GCGCCCGGCTGGCTTCGGGTACCCTCCTGCCCCCGGGTGCCTCCGCCCGCGGCCTCTGCCGGGCTTTGCAGGGCCAAAAGTTAAAATGTGTGATGATGTCCCAGGTAAGCATCTTCCATGTGTCTTTCCCGTGCGATGTTCAGACGCTTATTCACGTTTGCCCAGGTGGAAAAGGCGAGCAGGTGCGGGAGATACGAGGTGCTTGGCAATCCACAGCGGGAGCGTGCTGGCGGCGCCCGGTGCGTGCGTCTCTGCGCCACGGTGCAGCCAGGCCTTGGCCTAACAGCAGAGCTGGGGTGTCTGTGAGACGTGTGGTGCTGTATGCGTTTTAGAAGTAGTACGTGAGCAAACTCTTCTTAAATCGGTCCTGTTTGTCAGAAACGTTTGAGTTTCTTTCTTGCAACAAGTGGAAACGTGTGGTTACGTGAACTCAAAACGTCACTTCTGGAAGACTACATTTTAGGGGTTTTTAGCCTCTTTTATTTAACAACTTTAAGCTTTGCAATTTAAGAAGGGCAATGCTTTTATAGTACCCTTGAATTTTGCTTTTACAGTCATTTATTGGAGTGTAAAAAAGCCTTTGCACTCTGCATTAAGTGGTCAAACCTCAATAGCTAGAAAGCATTCACGGTACTTTTGGGGTTTTTTTGTTGTTGTTGAAATGAGCTAGTGTGTGACAGTAGGCCATTAGCAGCATGATTTAGTACAGTCAATATATATAATGACACAGGGTTTTTTTAACCGTGATAAAAGGTCTAAATATAGGCAGGAAGCTTTACTACCAGCTTTCTTCACTGGTGGCAAGTGTACTGTACCCATGCTAGGAAACCATATTTTATTTATTTTTAGAGATAGTACCCTACATAAATTATAGTTCTGTTTCAAAACCCAAGAAGTTAGTGAATCAGCCTACTTAAAGTAGCAATTCTTGTTTTGGCTTGTGCAGCATTATTTTCAGGAGTTTTGTAGCAGTGGTTTCCTTAATACCATTGCTTTTCTTTTTTTTTTTTTTTCATTCTGTCCTTTGTTGCTCACTAGGTTTGCAGTTTAGTAATGCTGAAACTGTTGTCCAGTGTGATTTATTCCACTTTGCACCGGGAACCCTAATTCTGTGAAGTCATATGCAACTTATTAAACTGAAGTAAATGCTTAGTTAAAAAACAAAGACACTGTCATCTTAAATCATAGTTTTAACTTGAGAGTCTTTAAACTAATGTTGCATGTCACTTCAGATATTACTGTAAAAGAAAGTAATTACGGAAATGCTCTCTCTTATTTTAAACTTTGTTTTGCATGTTTAACAGTGTGCTATGCATAGCTGGTTTCATTTTTTCAGTCGTGATTTCGAGAAATTGCTCAAAGGCTTAGATGCTACTGGGAGAAGTTCATGTGCTTTTTTTTTTTTTCATGGATTTGAGCGTGTGTGAGGGATGGTACAAATGCCTTAAACTTTAGGAGATTAGTTACATATAATTTGTTGAATATACTGTCTGTACTTCACCCTTTGCCTCAAAAAGATACCTTCGAGCTTCAAGTCTCTGAGAAGGTCAGCTGGAATGGCTGAAGGTATGGAGCACTTTGCGTACAGATCACAGGGTGTGGGGCTTGAATTTACCAAGGATGATGGGGAGGGCGGGCGTGTCATGAGAGATCTGCAAAGTAAGTTTAACAGAGAGGTTGTGGTTTCTGATCTTGTTAGTATAGCAGTAATGGGCCTTCAGTTTAGGTTGTTGGATCCGAGTTCATAGTAGGCAAAAGCTTGTTGGGTATTAGAGAGCAGACCTGCAAAATTCATAGTCAGAAGACACTGAATGCAAGGTATCTGCACGTGTTGAAGTGGAATGGAGCTACTTGAGAGAGATCCACTGAGGTTTGCTAAACAAACCACACCTGGCCCAGGAAATCTCTGTAGCTAAAAGAATACTTTTAAGGACAAAAAATTTTAAGACAGATGTTCTGTTTGCTTGTGCTATTTTTAATGTTACCTGGATGTCAACTTATGGCCACTGCTGGTCAGTTTTAAAAATGAAGTATAATTATCACTGATCTAACTAATATGTTGTGGAGAATAATCCTGTGAGCATATATTTCCAGGACATCAGGAACTAGTGAGAACTTCTCTTCTCCATGAGTTTTTTTACATTGACCCATAAAAATGGGAGAAGGTGGAGTTTCTTGCCTTCAGGACTTCCTCTTTTCCTTACCTCTGAAAGGTAACTGGGTTGATGCCCCTAGAATGGTGTACCACCACTGATCATAGTTAGAAAGTACAGATACTTGATTTAATGCAAGATTTTCTCTTGCTCTTTCCCATAAAACCCTTAGGTGCCTCTCACTGCTGCTGATAATGACTTTCTCAGAAGTGGCAGAACTTATTCCAACAAATAGATAAGAAACAATGAATGTTCTGAAATAAATTGTATATGTTCCTCTCTTTGTTTTGGGAAGGCTTAGCAGGGGAAGGTTGGGAATTGTTTCCAAAAACACAAAAGGCCAACACTTTCTCAGTTCAGATTTGGAAAACTTTGTGTGCAACTGTTACTTACTAGGTCATTCTCTTTTCACTATGAGGAGTGAAGGCCTTGTTTTTTCTGATAGAGGTATTTTGCTGGGTTTTTCTTTGTCAGTACCATGTGGATTCTTTGTGGACTCTGATACACTGCTGTTCTTGTCTTCCTTTTTCTCTGTTAACAGCATGCATACCACCTAAAAATGACGTTTGTGCATGAAGTGTAAAACTGAGATAGCTGAAAATGAAGTGGTTCAATCATCTCTGTTGTAAATATTTGATATGCTGTATTAAGGCTGTAGTGAGACCACAGAGAGGAACAGATTTTAACAGTTGCAGACTGGACAGCTATGTAAGCAGCTTACTGAGTAATTACCCACTTCGATGAACTACCCACTTTGAATATAAGCATATGATATGCTACTAAATGTCTTAATGTATGCTTCTGTTGTTTCTAAACATAAGGATTTTTACCTGTTCCAGACCTTGTTAGGAGGAGGGTGATTTTTTTCTTATGCGATTATATTTGTAAAAAAATTTACTGACAATGCAGTACTAGAGTCAGGTAGATCAGAAGTGTATCTAATATAGAAGGCTTTTGGTCAGTTCATGTGGTCTGTTAATTAGAAAGTAAACCTGCAGGCATTAGTATATCAGTGTTTGCCTGTGTGAAGCCACTGTGGAACAACATAATGTATCAGAATATGGCTTTTACATCAGATTTTTTTCCTGTAGACTTTCTGATATTTATAAAATAGCAGCACTTCAGCAAATTATAATTTAATATCTAGCTCAGGATTTGGTTCTAAACAGTAATCAGTATCATGCTACCTTCAGTAAAACGTTTTATCTGAAGTTGTATGTATTTTGTCAATTAAATTTATATCCAGTGTTTTATTAGTGTGATGGAATTAAATACTTTGTACCTTTGGCCGGTTTAACACTGTGTGTTTGGGTTTTTTATAGATAATTGGCATATTGGAGAGAAATGCCTTGCCCCTTCTCTTGAAAATGGGAAACTTCATGAAGGAACAATATCCTCTATTGAAAAGGACAAGAATGGAAAATCATTTGCTGTTGTATCATTCTTGGAGTCTGAAGAAAGGAAAATACTAATAAATAAACTTTGCAGAGTTGAAGCTAGTAGAGGATCCTGGAAAAGCTTAATATTTGATGATAATGATCTGGAAAAGCCTTATTTTCCTGATCGAAATCTTCCATCTCCTGCAGTTGCTTTTGAATTATCTGACAATGGTGATTTTATCCCATATACAATTAACAGATACCTGCGTGATTATCAAAGGGAAGGAGCCCAGTTTCTGTATGGACACTATGCTAATAAAAGGGGTTGTATTCTTGGAGATGATATGGGCCTTGGAAAGACAATACAGGTATTCTTTTTGATTGTTCCATTGTTAGAATAAGTAATTTTTTGGCAGTGTATTTTCTGTGAGATGTAAGTCTTTTTTATGAGTAATGTGTTTAAGAAAAGACACCTCAGTGGAGCTTAACCTTCTTTTTCTATTTTGGAGTTGGAGGAGGCAGGACGCTACTGTCAAGGACAGCACCTAGAGCCAGGAGCCACTGCTGTATTTAAGATTATCTTCTGACAGGCCACAAAACTGGCATGTGGCCCCTTTTAGTGTAAGCATAGGCAGTTACAGTAGTTAAAATGTTAGTATTCATTTTATGTTGAGTGTGTTTTGAGGATTGCCGCCTGTGCATCACGAAAGTAATTTGCATTGGAGTATACTAAAACTGCTTGCAGCTCTTATTTGACTGTACCTCTCTAAATGTCTTTTTTTTTTTTTTCCCCTGGAAACCAATAGTTTGACTCTACTGGCAACGAGAAAGAGCAGACACGTTTATGTCCGTCTCTGGAAACAGTGCTTAGATATTCCATGTTATTTTTATCACTCTCTTCGAAATACAGCTTGGGTTGATGAAAGGACAAAGTATAGCTCGATTTTTCCATTATGCTTTGAATCAGTGTGGCCCAAGTGATTTATTTATTTTACTAAAATTAGGGAGGTTTTATGTTTGAAAATTCTCTTTAATCTGTCAGGTTTTAACGTAGCAGCCTGAATCTTATGGTAGCTAGTTTTTGCCCCCTCTCCTTTCTCCCTCTGTGTCAAATGCAAGCTCATTCCTTCACTGACAAATTCTGTCTGTAGTGTCTGTTGCCCTTCTATTTAGAACAATGTCAACAAACACCCATAAGCACAAAGAAGTGTTGTTCTGTAGCAGACTTGACAAGAAGAGTGAGTAAACTAAACTAGCACAACTTCTCTAGGTAGAGCATTTAGAAGTGCATCATGGATTTGTGTAGCTACTGCTGATCTGTTAACAGATATTTAACTAAACTAAACCACATCCATTTACCTTATGTTTTACCTAAGCTTGGCCATGTTTCTTGTCTATGGCAGCTTAAGAACTAGGTAGTTGTGGATGTTTGTTTCTGCTCAGAACTACAAATAGCTGATTTCATATAGTAAGAATCATTCATAGAAGGTAGCAGGAAACTGGGGAGGAGGGCGAAATTGGAGTTATCTTGCTTCTATCTCTTGTATTTTTTTTTAATTCCAGAACTGATTCTGTAATGATCTGGTCATATTTATCACACAGTGATACTGTGTTCTTGTCTGGAATTCACATCTGATGGTTATTTCTTTTAATCAGAGCATCAAGTTAGCAGAAGAAAGATAGAAGCTTTGAAGAATATCTTGTATATTTTTATAAAACACAGTATTTATGTTTTTCAAGTTCAGTATGGATGTTGTGGTTTAGCCCCAGCTGGCAGCTAA
The DNA here is from genome assembly GCA_013400195.1 of Aramus guarauna. Classification (NCBI taxonomy): domain Eukaryota; kingdom Metazoa; phylum Chordata; class Aves; order Gruiformes; family Aramidae; genus Aramus; species Aramus guarauna. The sequence continues at coordinate 136,052 of VXBL01008892.1, forward strand.
GCACTATGCAGCAGCTCACACACTCCCCCCCGCCAGTGGGGTGGGGGAGAGAATCAGAAGAGTAAAAGTGAGAAAATTCATGGGTTGAGATAAAGACAGTTTAATAGATAAAGCAAAAGCTGTGCGCACACGCAAAGCAAGAATTCGTTCCCCACTTCCCATCAGCAGGTAAGTGTTCAGCCATCTCCAGGAAAGCAGGGCTCTGTCATGTGTAACCGTTACCTAGGAAGACAAACACCATCACCCCCCACTTCCTTCTTCACCCAGCTTTATATGCTGAGTATGACATCATATGCTGTGGAATAGCCCTTTGGGCAGTTGGGGTCAACTGTACTGGCTGTGTCCCCTCCCAGCTTCTTGTGCACCCACAGCTTCCTTGCTGGTGGGGTGGCGTGAGAAGCAGAAAGGCCTTGGCGTTGTGTAAGCACTGCTCAGCAATAATGAAAACATCTTTATATGATCAACGCTGCTTTCAGCACAAATCCAAACCATAGCCCCATAGTAGTTACTGTGAAGAAAATTAGCTCAATCTCAGCTGAAACTAGGACAATGGGAAAGGCAGTTCAGTAGATATAAAGTAAAAGAGAATTCACTTGTTTACAGAAGATTAGTATGTATGAAAGAGTAAGTATTAAACTTCACAAAGTAGTAACTGATTTATTCTTATAGAAAATTTGTCTTATGTTTGGCTGAACTTCATTGGCTGAACTTCATCGTTTCTGAATTATGGATTGATTTATGAGATAAAGACTCTTCTAGAAAACTTGCATTTAATATTCTTTGTACTTCTGAACTGATTTTTGCTTAAATGGCCTGCCTATATGGCTCTTTCATTGCAAGCTGAAGTTGAGGTGGAGGCAAGTAGAATGTTTCTTAACATGATNCTTCACCCAGCTTTATATGCTGAGTATGACATCATATGCTGTGGAATAGCCCTTTGGGCAGTTGGGGTCAACTGTACTGGCTGTGTCCCCTCCCAGCTTCTTGTGCACCCACAGCTTCCTTGCTGGTGGGGTGGCGTGAGAAGCAGAAAGGCCTTGGCGTTGTGTAAGCACTGCTCAGCAATAATGAAAACATCTTTATATGATCAACGCTGCTTTCAGCACAAATCCAAACCATAGCCCCATAGTAGTTACTGTGAAGAAAATTAGCTCAATCTCAGCTGAAACTAGGACAATGGGAAAGGCAGTTCAGTAGATATAAAGTAAAAGAGAATTCACTTGTTTACAGAAGATTAGTATGTATGAAAGAGTAAGTATTAAACTTCACAAAGTAGTAACTGATTTATTCTTATAGAAAATTTGTCTTATGTTTGGCTGAACTTCATTGGCTGAACTTCATCGTTTCTGAATTATGGATTGATTTATGAGATAAAGACTCTTCTAGAAAACTTGCATTTAATATTCTTTGTACTTCTGAACTGATTTTTGCTTAAATGGCCTGCCTATATGGCTCTTTCATTGCAAGCTGAAGTTGAGGTGGAGGCAAGTAGAATGTTTCTTAACATGATTGCAGTAAGTTAAAGTTTCTTAGTAAGACCTTTAGTTTGCTTCCTGCATTATCTGGAAGAACCAAAGGTTTCTCAGCAGAGTTGCCTTTTTACAGCCTTTCGCTATTGTTACAATTTTGGGATGTGTAATTGTTACAGAAATGGAGGATCTGGAAGACACATGGAGATTTTGTGTTCAGTTGAATTTTATTCTTGTTCTTCAAAAATAAATTTGAAGTCAAACAACATGTGCAATCTTGCAGTTCCTCTTAGCCTCAGTTTATATGAAATACTATGTGTAAAAAAAAAAAAAGTTTGGTTTTGTTTTCTTCTACATGTCTCTTTCCCACCCTGCAGTCCCGTATGTGATAAGTTTTCTCTCTTTTCTGCTCATCTACCTTTACTCTTCTCAGGTATTTTTCTTGCATTTCTGTACTGGCTGATTCTTTCCCCCCACATCATTAGAGGGAGAAAGCTCTGTAAATTTCCTCTTTTTTGGAAATCAACAGATGATGGCTCTACCTCTGCCCTGCTATGAGCAGCTGTGTAGCAGCTGCAAAGGGAAGCATAGCTGGAGCTGGCTGCTCAGATTAAAGAGGACCTGTTGAATTTTCGAAAGAAGGGCACCTCTGATGCATTGGGTTTGTGGTCCTGCTTACCCCCATTGATACCAAGTGGTTTTTATGGATTTGAAGCTCTAGGCAGATATCTCTGTGTCTTTTTCCTGTTTTGGATTACCATGGGAGCAGCTTGGAATAGCCTGTGCTGGGATGTTTGTCCCCACTGTGGTGTATTATAATAAGTGTCTTCTCATAATCAAAGGGAAATTACCGTGACTGGTTTGAGGCAGATCAGAGAATACAGGACCAAACACAACAGAAAGAACTGGTTTCGAAGTTAACAACAGGAATTGGAAGGAATGGAACCTACAGAAAATGACATACTAGCAAAAATCTGACTTCTGTTTTAAACCTCTTCTTACTTTTGCAGAAATAGTTTTGAGAGTATAGTTAGCAAGTATCTCTTCTGTTTTCTCATCCAAGATTCAAGTATCATCTTGAAAATGGAGGAAAACTGCAAAAAAAGCACACCTCAACTCTAGTTTTTGCTGGCTTATTCATAATCTCTTCTGTATTTTTGGGACTTCTCCACTTAGAGGGTGGAAGAGTAATTAATTGCTATTATCATGAATTCAGGATTCTCCAAGGGAAGAGATTCCCATTTTTAAAACAGATTTATTTAAAACAAGCAAACAAAAAACCCCAAACCCAATCACCGCAAACCCCCTTTCTAAATCCCATGCAGGATTTTTGTCCTAAATATTTATTTTCAGTGGAACTAATTTACTTTCTGTTTGCATTTTTGTACATGATCACTAAGAGTTGTTTTCTTTCTCAAGGTCATTTCGTTTTTGGCTGCAGTGTTGCAGAAAAAGGGAACACGTGAAGATATTGAAAATAATATGCCAGAATTTTTACTGAGGACAATGAAAAAAGAATCAAAGTGTAACCCCAAGAAGGTACAGCTTTTAGTGATACAAGCTTAAAGATCTTGGTGAAAGGCAATACTGGTGTTTTTTTTGTTTGCTTTAGGAGTTTGTATATTCATTTTTAATATTCAGCTACTTAGGTAGATTAGGGGTTCATGGCCTTCCTAGTAGTGTTAGGGAAGCGTTCAGTTTTCCAGATTGTCATAGTGCATTACCTAGCTGTTACTGTATAATCTGTTAATACTGTTGATCTGCACTAACAAAACATTTGGAAATATCTGAATGAGATTTGTGGCAAGAGTACTTTGAAAAGCCTGTGTCATTGAGTAGAAAATTACAGTTTTCTGTGATTATGTTTCTAAAGTACAAAAAGCATGTGTGTATATATTAACCTGATATTTAAATAATTAAGACAAATGCATATATTTGGAAAATTTATTGCTACTATTCTTGTGACCGTGCCTATTTTCTTGAATGACTGTCATAATGTCAGAAGTAAGGCTGACTGATAATGTAGGTAATCAAATACAGCACATAAAGATATGTGTAAAAGTTCTGTGTGAACAAGAGAAATCTGAACATCATTTTAAATTTACTCATCATGGGACCCCATGCAGTTTCTGTTTTCCATTGCTATTTTTATTTTATTGGAATAATTGGAATATTTGACTGGCAGAATAGTTCATATGACACTAGCTCTGTGAATAATGGATACAGGTTCCTCAGGAACAACAAATAGAGAAAAAGAGGCAAAGGGATAGCACTTCATGTGGGAAAAGAAAAAAACAACAGGAATGCTTCTGACTGGGAATAACAGAAGAATTTCACTTTGAGCATAATTAAATGTAACAGGTCAGAGAGAGGTTGTGGACTGCCCCATCCTTGGGGGGTTTGAATACCTGTGTAGGGAAAGCCCTGAATGTCTGAATTCAACGTTACTTCTGCTTTCTCCAGAAAGCTGGACTAGAAACTTCCTGAGACCCTTCCCACACCATTGATGTTATTATTCTATGATACTAAATGAGTTGTATGAGCTGTCTTAAAATTTGAAACCATTTTCAGGTGTTTCTGAAGTCCTGTATTGACTATATTTGTGGATCGAAGGGAGCTGCTTACCTTCTTCATCCTTTTGTTTTCTCCATCTGTACACAGATACAGATGCTATAGCAAAGCAAGGTGATAATATCTCATGTCTTACTGCAGTTGTTAGAGTATAATTCGAGTAAGTAGTACTTTGGTATCTTTCATAGTATTGCAGTATTTTTCTTCGGTACTATTTACATAATCTGAGTAAACATTACTTTTACTGAGTAAACATTACTTTTGAATTTATATTGACTCTTCAGATATTTTCTATACTATGCTTTGAAGTGACAGAATTAAACAATTCAAACTGTGAAGCAGTAAAAAAAAAATTGAGATTTTGACGTATTGAGAAAGTGCTATGTTGTAGTTTTTCCAGTAATACTATAACAGCTACTTGTTTTCAGACTTTCCTCATAGTGGCCCCTCTTTCAGTGCTGTACAACTGGAAGGATGAGTTAGACACATGGGGGTACTTTAAGGTCACTGTCTTACATGGCAGTAAAAAGGATGATGACTTGAGTCGCATCAAGCAAGGGAAATGTGAAGTTGCCCTTACAACGTATGAGACACTTCGCCTGTATTTGGATGAATTTAACAGGTAATTATTTTAATGTATTTTTCTACACACAGAATTGTAGCTGTTGGTCTAAATTTGCATTGTTCTTTGCAGGTACTTAATCTTTCTGTGTAATGTATTTACTGTCAAATCTGATGACTCGTGTTGAAGAGGAGAATCCCATTTAACTATCTTTGGAGAGTTTACCCTATACTATCGTTGTAGTGGGGTGCTTGGGAGAAGTTTGAATAGCTTTCATAAAGCTAGTATTTTGCTGTTAACTCATTCTTGAAATGGTCTCTAAAAGATGCAGGAATTCCCTGCCTAAAACCCAGTGATAGCTAACAGATATGTAGAAGATAGTTCTGTATTTCAGTACAGTGTAAGAAGAAAGAAATCTGGAATTTTTAGTAAATGTTCAAAAAGTATTTTCCTTGTTATTTGCACTTTTCATCAGCTTGATGAAATTCTTGTGTCCTAAAAACTTTGAGTTACAAAATATGTATATGTGTGTGTAGTTTTCAATACCTGATAAACTTAATGGAATAAAGGTCTTTCTGACAGCAGATTGTATTAGAAATCCTACTTTAATTGCTCTGCAGCTGTTCAGCATTTTGAAACTAGGAGTCTTGCCTTTCCTTTGGCCGTGTTCAGGAGTACTTAGCCTCTCATCTGATCCTTGTGTCCTCTTTCCTTACATCATCCTGGAAGTAGGGTACAAGTTGCATGAATAGTAGTAGCAGCCTGCCCTTAGCAGCTGGTGGTGTCAGTGGCTCTGCACATCCTGTTTTAGGTGTTGGGAAAGGTCCAGGTCCCAGCAAGTGTCCTAGCATTCTGGACAGCCATCACCAAAACAATCAGATCTGCAGCTCTGCTCTCAGGTCTGAGAAAGAAGTGCAGATAGGAGATTAAAGGTGTTATGTTACCAGTACACTAATTCTTGCTGTTGTCTTTGAGCAACTCTTCAGGCTTGGTCATTGAACAGACAGTGATCAGGAAATAAGTGCACATCAGAGCAGATCTGATGTGTGACTGACTGCAAATACATTACTTTGGCATACAGATTTACCAAACTGTTTCTGCAGATCACATGACTGGATGGGCCTGTGATCTTGTCACTGGAAGAAGCTATGTGTCTTGCTTAGCTAGAATGGTGGATTGGCCTCAAAAATTGGTTTTGAATAATTATCACTAGTAAGACTACGTAGACTCAGTTGTGCATATAAATCAGCATAATAAGAGATCAAGTTGAAGGAGCTTGAGTATAGTTGTCTGTTAGGCTTCTTTCAGAAACTCCAATTTTTAGCAGATTTTAGGAATGTAGGGAACTCAGTTGTGAATGAATGTATTAAGCAGGCATCAAAAAATGCCACGAGATTAGCCTTCGGATTACTGAACTAAACGTAGCCTCCTCAGGAGAGAGGTTTCCTTCTAAACATGTCTGTTTCAGCTTTTTCCTGCTTGAAGTATCAAGATGGGTATGATTTTGTTCTGAAATACTCATTCATATATAAAGCAATTACATTAAGTTAATAAATCTCTTCCTAGTGACTTGATGACTGAAATTAATACCACAGTATACAGGTCATTCTAACTCTAAGTTTTATTCTTGACCTGGCTGCAAAATCTTTCAGTCCCTGCTTCTAGATATGTTCCTCCTAGTCACAAAATCAAAAAATCTTAAAGCTTCTCTGCCATATTGGTATCATATAGATATTTAAGAAGATGAGTGATGCTTCCACATAGGAAACTAATCACATTGAAATGCTTTCAGTCTACTTGCAGTTACATTGGATAGTTTTTGTTGGAAAAATGGAGCACACCTGTGTTAAGGATATTTCAATAGTTTCAGAAATTTAAATTTTCTAAATCTTATGAATGGAATTAGTTCTGGTGAGATGTACTGGATTGATTGCTCCAGAGATTGAAAGCTGCTTTCTTCACAGAAAGCATTTGATACAGTTAACAGTAGTTGATTTATTTGGCTATACAGTTTAGCCATTATACTCAACTATAGTAACTGAATTTACTAAACAAACAGAATATAAGGAAACTGAGTAGTACAAAAAAATGTAAAACAGGAAAACCAGACAGTAATAGTGTCTTACTAGTCATGGCTATGTGTGTGGCTTACTTCACTGTATGTGTATGTGGGATGATGGGATAAGTAGTTTCAGTTAAAGTAATATTTCTTGTTGATCTGCAGTGTAGAATGGTCTGCTGTGATAGTGGATGAAGCACATAGAATCAAGAATCCAAAGGCTCAAATAACTCAAACCATGAAGTCATTAAAATGCAGTGTCCGCATAGGTCTTACTGGAACCATTCTTCAAAACAATATGAAGGAACTTTGGTGTGTTATGGACTGGTAAATATTTCTTTTATGATTTAAACATTTCTATTAACCATGCAGTAGGACTGGGATAGGGCTGGAAGATTAGGACCTATCTGTGTTAAAAAAACCAAAAACAAAACCAAAAAAGCCCCAACAAAACAAAACCACCCAAAAAACCCACAACACTCCCCCCAGATAATCCAGTATGGAGAATGGAAGTATGTTTTTTTTCATAGATGTATTGGAGGTAAGCTCCTGGTAGTTACATATGCTACATGTATTTTGCAGTTAATTATTAAATAATATATAAGTAATAATAAATTGGGTGCACCCCCAGCAAATTTGCTGACGGCACCAAGCTGTGTGGTGTGGTCAACACATTGGAGGGAAGGGATGCCATCCAGAGGGATCTTGACAGGTTTGAGAGGTGGGCCCATGCAAACTGCATGAAGTTCAACAAGGCCATGTGCAAGGTCCTGCACGTGGGTCAGCACAATCCCAAGTGCAACTACAGCCTGGGTGGAGAATGGATTGAGAACAGCCGTGAGGAGAAGGACTTGGGGGTATTGATTGATGGAAAGCTCAATGTGAGCTGGCAATGTGTGCTTGCAGCCCAGAAAGCCAACCATATCCTGGGCCACATC
>VXBL01008892.1:143721-182141 GCA_013400195.1 Aramus guarauna
CCTGGTCTAGTGGAGGGTGTCCCTGCCCATGGCAGGGGGGTTGGAACTAGATGATCTCTGAGGTCCCTTCCAACCCAAACCATTCTATGATTCTGTGAAATTTGGAGCTCCTCATCAGCTAGATTCTTTGGGGAATTTGGGAAGCAGTTAAAATTATTTTATTTTTTCCTCCTATGTTTACTCCTCTTTTTTTAAGGATGCTATTTTCTTCGTCTCTCCTCCACACAATTTCAAACAACATTGTGCCTTTGCTCTGTTAATATGTGCAGGTCATTCTGACTCACTTTGAAGTTCAAAGTAATAATATTTTCTGCTTTTTAGAAGGTACAAGTGCATGTATTTGGAAAGGAACAATGTTGTCCAGGAAACATTGTAATGGAGAAGGAGATGTGGAAATAACCCTAGATATAAATCTAAACATAGAAGACTTACTGGGCGTGCTTTACAGAGGAGGAACAAAGGAAACATGCCTTAAATCTAAGGAAATACACACTGAATTGAAACATCTGGAAAGAAATACTTTAACAGCAAGCTCAGTGTTGCATCCTATGCTGATATTAAGATGTTCAAATATGTAGTTTTGCCAATGATTACCAAATTCTTTTTCCCATTGGATTTCTTAGGATTTTATTTAGTAAATTGCAGTATCTGTATAACCTGATTTTAATAAAAATAGTACAAATTGAAAACATGACTGCTTAGCTTCTCATTTAGGCTCCTGAACAGTAGCAGCTTTGTAGTTTAGAGGTTGTATTTACTTGTGACTTATGTTGTTCTACTGAGCTTTAGTTTTTCTGGAGGTGGCAACCCTTTCTGAAGGGGACTCTCTAAACATTTACAGATCACAGTAATTAAAGAAAAAAATGGTGTGTGGAATTAGTATATGTTTCTATTTATATACACATTTTTATTAATTTATCTTGTGATTGTTAATTTAAGATCTCCTGCTGTTAGCCAGAAACAACTTATGATATGCTTTTAATCAATGGAATAAGATAGACTGTCTTGGAATAAAAAAAAAATGCTGTTATTCCTTTACACACACCCTTTTTGTTTTTAATAGGGCTGTACCAGGACTTTTGGGTAGCAGACTACACTTCAAGAAGAAATTTTCTGATCCAGTGGAGCATGGCCAGAGGCACACTGCAACTAAAAGAGAGCTAGCAACAGGTCGTAAGGCCATGGTAAAGCTAGCAAGAAAAATGTCTGGCTGGTTTCTGAGACGTACCAAAGCACTTATCAGTCATCAGTTGCCAAAAAAGGAAGACAGAGTAAGAGCACCTGCACATTTCAAATACAATTTTAATGAATATGTCTCTTATTTTTTTGTTTTTGTTGTGTTTTTTCTCTTTCATCATGCCTTTAGTAGTCTATGGTTTTCCTTTGGACTTAAGAATTTAAGAAGAATCCAGAGCCTTGGAAAAAATGCACATGCAGTAGTGTGCTTTGTTCACTTAATTACTATGATTGCGTGTTGAAATGGAGTTAATCAAGCATGAAAATGCTCAACTAGACTTCTGCCTAGTGATTTACACATCTATTTTATGTGCACTTTTGTATTTATCTGTGCAAACCCAACGCAATGTATGTAAATCTCTTGAAATTCTATGTAGGACTTCTGAATTTGCAGCCTGACATTTTATACATAGGTCAGTATGCTTTTCATTTGTAACCCCCTCATTTTTGATCACTAAATAAAAGAAAGGCCCCAAACCTAAAGCTGATTGTTAAGTCTATAATCCTGTTCATCTAATGGTATTGTAAGCATTAAAGTGATGATACTTATGACTATAGATAAGTTTCTGATAAAATCTTATTAGATATATTTGTGCTTTTTTCTAAGTAGACAAACATTAGTGTGCATCTGGTTTTGTTTTCAAAATTAAGTATTTATTCTTCATCCTTAGTGTATAATAATGTCATCTAAACTGTCTTCTGAAAGGAAGATTAACACAAATGTCAGTCAGTTGCTTTTCTGAATCTAGCAGGTTTTATTCTTTTCATTCTCTTCTTAATGTGAGTATATGTTCAAGTTACTGCTGTATTATTATAGCCCAGCGTGGTGCTGCTGCTGTGTGGGTGGCCTCAGTTAAGGAATGGTCTTGGGATTTCTGTCTCCTGCTGCTTAAGACTAAAGATGTCATGGAGATGCCACCCATAGTCTCTAAGAAGAGGGATAAGAGTTTAGGCCATAGCACTGTGTAGATCTTGCCTTCTCATTGCTTATTCTGTTTGTCCTGCCTGTGGTAGTACTCTACAACAGCTAGTGCCTAAAAGAGGAAAAAAGGATAAATTAAGCAACTGGCAAAGCAGAGAGGAATCTTTAATTACAATTATGCATTTATTCCTCACTCTTCCCTCCTCCTCCTGTTCTCCCACAAAAGTCATACCGAAAGGTTTATAGAAACATAACAGCAGGTTGTTGTAGCTAGATATCGATAGTCTTCATAGAATTTTGGGTGGGGGTAAAATAACCATACATACATTTTGGCTACAACTTCATACTATCTTGGTGTCAAGAGGCAGATTTTTTTTCATTTTGTGGTAAAATAATTTCATGTAACTATTAAGCAAATATATTCTTGTTTTCTACTTTATTTTCAATGTCTTATGTTTTTTGATGCAGTGTTCTTTGCTTATTGTATGCTGCACATAACTGTGTTTTGGGGGTTTTCTCTCTTTGGCAGATGGTATACTGTTCCCTGACCGAATTCCAAAAAGCAGTGTACCAGGCTGTGCTAGAGACGGAGGATGTAAGCTTAGTATTACGAGCAGGAGAGCCCTGTAGCTGCAACAGTGGCCGTAAAAGGAAGAACTGTTGTTACAAAGTAAGACCTTGCACTGTTTGGATTTTAAGTACACAGTGTTTCTGGTTTGAGTGGTAAATAGGTTTTTCTTGAGAGACTCTCAGCTGATGAAGAGCTAACTGAAATGTCTGCGTGGTTGTAGGCCATCTGTTTGGGAAATCCTGACTGGAAACATGGATGGTTGCGTCACAAATATGATGGGAGTTGGGCACTTTGGGATTACAGCAAAGCTGCTTTGGATGCTCTGAGCAAGTAGTTGTTGTTTATGCAGTAAATTCTGGATGTGTTGTATTAATACAAGTGCGTCTGTGAAACAGTTGATGTTGGCAAAGATTGCATTGGGATGTTCAGTATGTCAGGCGTGCTACTCCTGTATGCCTCAGGTGGTAACTGCAGAAGCTGCAAATCGGAGGCATCCCAGACGCAGCAGGTTGTCTGGGCTTTGTTTGTGTTTTAACTGCAGTTGGATTGTGTCTTTCTGCGCCACTAAACATGCACTTTACTTTGCTTCATTGAAGGGAGAACTCCCGACAGTAGCTGTGGAGAACTAACAAACCTTTGTTCACGTGTAACAGCTCTGTAGATTTCTTCTGTTGTCTCTGGACTTCATTAACACTCGATTAGTGTAGCTTTGCATTTATTTTGTCTGTATAACTCAGTAGGCTCATATTAAGCGTGTCTTTTTAACATTTAGAAATGTGTGTCATACTTGCTTCTCCCTGTTTTCTTTCTGGCCTGTTTTGATTCTTGTATAGTGGACGGTTTGGTTTTGGGTTGTGGATTGTTTTTTTTTCCAAATGATATAGCTTATTCAGTCTTCTGCATCTTTCATTAAAAGCAATTCTTCTATCAGCCTGTTTAATATTCTGTGGATACTGGTGTTAGTTCTTTGCAGACTTCTGTTTTTCAAGATGTTTTGTGGAAAAAGGTTAAATGCTATTGAACTTAATTCATAAATGGCATTAGGCAGGCCTGCAGATACTTAACTGCTCTTATGGGCTGTCTTACTCCAAAGTTAACCATGAAATTTAGTAACTTGAGAAGGGAAAGGAAAACAGTTATTGGTCAAATCAGCCAACCATAACCAGAAGAATAGCTGATGCTGCTACGGCTGCTGCACTGTAGAATGTTTGAAGTTGTTTAAATTATGTTACTTGAGATGTTTATAAAACTTTAGGCATTTCTGCTGCAGAGAAAAGTAAAGTTAGCAGTTGTAGGGTAAGAAGTCATTGAAATAACTCTGGTTTGATTTACACTACAACCCCAATTTACATTATGACCCTTTATATTTAAATCAGTTGTAAAGTTACTGTCTCTTTGTCAACCAAAGAATTCTTGGTTATCTTAGTAATTTCTGTAGATATCACACTATCTGAAATGTTTAGCAGACTATGAACATAGCTGTAGGGTTTTTTCTTTTTGGAAGATGTCTTATATCAGTAGGATCACAAAGCTGAGGGGGAAAAAAACCTTGCTGCATTTTTGTGAGAAATACAGCATGCATCTCTTTGGGATCAGTTATAGTACTGCTTAAAATCACTAATGCATTAAATCTTGTAAGGATAGCACTTAGTTTATTTCTTATTTTCAGGAGTATTTGTTTGCATAAATGTTTTCTTCTCTTTTTATTGTAGGTAAATGCTCATGGTGAAACCATTAAGTCACTGCGCTTCAGTTACCTGACAATCCTACAGAAGGTTGCAAATCATGCTGCACTGCTGCAGACAGACAACACTAGCAAGCAACAAGTTAGTTTCAGGAGTATCTAAAAATTACTTGTGGAAAATGAGATGAAAACTCTTGAACGAAAATTGCTGCTGGCCTTCTTTTTAAGTCTTACCTAACGGAAGTTAAGATATTTTGCAAAATTCCTTTTTCATTCCATAATTGAGAATGTAGCTTGTTTAATAGATAGAGATGTTACATAATAGTATGTTCATTTAGTTGATGCATATTTGAAAATAAGGGTTATAGAAACACTGGAGAGCTTTAGAGGGAAGAGTAATTTTTAGTGATTTTTAATAATGCCATTTCTGTTCCATTTCTGACAAGTGCCTAGTAAAAAGGAATGTCTTTATGCAAATAAATAATAAGCAATTAGAATGTGTTGTTTTCTCTAGTATTTTATATTCAAAGCTGAGCTTTAAATAATGAGAACCATGTCTTAGTAGAAAATTCTCAACAAAAGAACATTACTTGCCACAGTAACAAGATAAACTGATAATCTACAAGACCCACAAATGGCAGAGTTTTTAGAAATGCTGGTATGTGATCCTTATGATCCAAAAATGAGCAAAGGGATTTAGAGATGTCACTTTCAGAAGTCACAAGGGAATGGAAATGAGAAAATCCCAGCTAACTTTGGCAAATTTGTTCCATTAAAGCAGTTTTGCTTTTTAGGAAATGTTACTGTTAGTGTCCAGGGCCTTATATGTAGTAAATAACACTGAAAGCATTTGGGTGTTTCTTTTACATTGTGTATATATTTTTTTGTTGTAATAACATTTGAGAGTTGAAATAACAACATATGAGTATTTTGAGACTTAACTATCTTTTATGGCATACATAATTATTAACCTCTCCAAAATCTACTGAAGAAACTGAGATTTTGTAGGATTTCTTACCTGTAGTATTAAAGTCCATCACGTGTTAAGTGAGAGGTGAGATCTTTTCTGCTCTTCTGGAAAAGTAGACTTTCCACTTGTATGTGGTCACATGTAAGTTCAGAGCTACCCAAATTTTAGCATTGGAGCTTTAATGTGGCTTTTAACAGTTTAAATGAGTTTCCAATATTGGTTTTTGTCATATCAGTGGGACAATATGTAATTCCTGTATTGGCTTCTCATGCCAGAGCATCACAAGAAATGCTGGTACACAACTGTTGGGTAATGCAAGCCTCAAGTCAACACTTCTTGAGACTGACAATTCTAGCCAGTCCTATTGCAATTTCTGTCCAGGAAAAGAAATTGTGGGCATTTCTTACTCTAGTAACTGGAATCCATGATTTCAGACTAGGAATGCTTTAAATGAAGCAAACCAAGACACACAGAAGATGTTTTATTCACCACTTCTGTAGTGAACTGAATAAAAACATGTAACTCTTTCTGTTTGAGCTGCTTCGGCAGATTAGTTGCTTAAACCTGTTTAACTCCTTGTATGGCTTACTGGTATCCCAGTGTAGCTCTAATTTTTAATGCCTGTTCAAACTTTCTGCTTTTCTTCCAGGAAGCACATATCAAACGAGTGTGCAGCCAGGTATTTGCCAGTTTTCCAGATTTTGTGCAGCTAAGCAAAGATGCAGCCTTTGAAACAATTTCAGATCCAAAGTACAGTGGAAAAATGAAGGTAAACCTATTCTTTAGAGGAAAAATAAGTATTAGTAATAGATCTGCAGGTGTAGTATATGTATATAAGAAAATGTACACCTAATAGTTGTGGTTTTTAATCGTTCTGGTTATGGTGGTGGTACCACAGCAGAGATCTCCTGTCTTGGATTGGGGTGCCTCTGGGCAAAGACTGCATAAGTGTGATCTGTGATGCTAAGATATCCTAAGATGTTAGTTTCACATATTTAGTGATGGTCATAGAAATGAACTTAGCAGTCAAGGGGATTGGGATCGTAATATTATGACAGATAGTTGCATGAAACCATTGACTCAGTGGCAGTCAGAGATGTTTGGGGAAGGAAAAGAGAGCAACACAAAATCCTTACGGACTTAATGATTTGTGCACGCCTTCAATATTGTGGATAGTCCCTCTTCTTAAAACCCATGTGTTACACTTTGAAAAGGTTCAGAAAAGGACCACAGAGGTGATCACTGCTGTGGGACAGAAGAACCAAGTAGGCTGGAACTGTCCAGCCTGGAAAAAAATGTCTTAGTATAAATGTGAAAGGGACAATCATAAGTAGCATGTGGCAAAGATGTAGTGAGTGCTCGCTGTCTTTTCCTAACCCTTTGGACATCAAATGAAGCTAATAGGAGTCTGGTTAAAGATAAACAAAATAAACATGTTAAGTGTAAACCTGTAAAACTCTTACCTGAGAAACTGGTTTCAGAGGGGAACAGGATGGATAACTGGAAAAGATGTCTAATGTAGCTAATTAAAAAGAAAACAGTCTTAGGTTTAGGAGCGTACCTTAGCTGACAGTACCTGGAGGGTGAGAAGCTATGCAGAATGGAGTATACTATATTTTTGTGCACTCTGTGAACCTGGATATTCAGTTGGTGGTTGGGACTCAGGAGGGCAGTGGCTGGGCCATGTTTTTTGTAACAGTAATCGTTGTTACTACTTCATTGATTTGTTAGTATGCAAGTGCCATCTTTCTTTTCTGTTATTACATACATGTGAGAGGCCTGCATATTACCTTTGCTATACACACTTTGTTATCTCATGAAATGCAACTTTATAGCCAAATTAGCTACCAGCAAATATTTAATATATACCTGTCAAAACTAAGACTGTGATCTTCAGTGGTGCTTACAAGCTCTTCTTTTATTGGTTAAAACTAATTTTGCTTTCTCTAGAAATTTCTCTCTTGGGGCTATTGCATACTTCACTCAACACTGTCTGATGACATTTTCATTATGTGTTTTTTGACACACTAGTGAACAACACAGTCAAGAAAAATGCCTGAGTTAAGGCAGAGGTTCCAACATTATGTGCCTTTAAAGTCTGCAGCTTACAGAGCTACCTGTTGGGAGGAATCTGCTCCAAACCATGGCCTTAAGTTTGAGTTGCTTCTGGGACAGCATAGACTGCAGTGTCTTCCCAGGGGTGCAGCTGGCTGTGGCTGTGTAAGTGGAGTGTGACCTTGGCCAGTAGCAGTTAGGCTGTTCTCATGCTTGTGTGCAGTGGGTGTGGGTGGTAAGGAAGAAAGTTCTGCTATTTTGCGGTACTGGAGTAAGAGCATAACAGGTGGCAAGAGAGCAGTGGCTGTGAGAGTTTTAAATATATGGAGCTTGCGTTGATGGGTTGATACTGATGAGATGTCAGGCAAGTTGAATGTTTCCTTTTGCATTGAGAGATCTGCAGGGTTAGAAAAATTAATCTCTGAGCTACCAGTAAGTAAGTGCCAGGCCAACTTACATTTCTGGATAAATTGCCCAAATGTAAGTAAAATCGTAGAATAGTTTAGGTTGAATGGGACCTATAAAGGTAGTCTAGTCCAACCCCAAGTAGAACAAGATAAGAAATACATGTTGCATAATGAACTACTGGCATGGTGATTGCTCCTGTTGTGTTTTTTGGTTTTTTTTTCAGTTTTCTATTGCTAATGAATCATCTAATGCTCATCTTCATTCTAACTCACTACAGACTTTCCTGATTGTGTTTTTTATTTAACTTTTGATCTTTTAGCTTTTTATCAGTCCATACTGATCAGTTTTCCTGTACTTCAAGGTATTTTTATATAAATTGTAAGTAATTACAAATAAACCGCAAAACCCCCTAAAACTCCAAAAAACTAAAATCCAAATCCTAAATAAGCATATATTTTTGAGAAGAACCGTTGTATGGCGAATTTCCATTTTATAAAAAAGTGCAGTGTATATCATGGGAAACTGGATTTTAAAATCCAACCTTGTATTTTTGAAGTAATATTTCTCTTGAAAAAATTTTTTTCAGTATGTTTGGTAGATGAGAGATAAGTGCAATATAAACTTCTGTAGAAAAGTAAGAAAAGAAATTTTAAAAGTTGCTACAATTCTTTCACAGAACGTTTTATTATGCTGACCTTTTAAAAACGTCATTATCAGTCACTAAACTGCAGTAGTAGTAGGCAAAGGTATGAAGCAATATGGACCTTTCTTTCCTCCAACATAAGAAACTATGATCTGACATTATTATTAGGGGTTCTGCATGGGGTTTTTTTTGTGTTTTGTGGTTGTCTTTTTTTTTTTTTTTTTTGGTTTTTTTTTTTTTTTTTTTTTTTTTTTTTTTTTTTTACTTTGTAAGTTAGAATAGCAGCACTTTCAAATACTGTATTTATGACTGCCTGGTAGACTTATAGAATATTTTTCCACTGATGACCTCTGGTTTTGTATACATGATGCTTTATTTTAGAAATCTATTATCTATTTCAGTTCATTGCAAACTGGATAAAATTTATGTAAGAATTATTGAAAGAATTGCTTACTTTAAGGGAAATTGGTCTCCTTTCTCTTTTAAGGGGAACTTGAATTTTGTGTCAGTTCACGAAATGTATCTTCCTATAAACAGAATGTTCTGAACTGAGTGGTAATATCTCTGTGTCTGGAAGGAAGAGTTTTATGTAATGGGCCAAGTAGCCATCACTGAAAACTAAGGTGTTTTTTGAGTCCATTAAATTTGACTTCAGAATAATTATGATGCCAAAATTGATTCATATGTGTCTGGTATTGTGGTTGGGGGTTTTTTCCTGCTGTTGATTGCATTGGAGGTTTGTCTTGTGAGAAGATTGTCTCAACCTTTTTGTTTTCTATTCTGAACTTTAAAACAGAAGCTGTTTGGAATGATCTTGGTCTTTATGTTCTGGAAGCAAAGTCATTCAGAAGATATTCCATTTAGGAGGTACTCTTACCATCAGAAAGTAATCAGAGGAGAGTCATCAGATACTAGAGCTTGAAAACAACTTTATTTTTAACATGTTTATTTGAAAATGAAACAAATTACAGTAAAATGTTTTTAATAGCCTTGTCCCATTTTTACATTTTCAGTTCTAAGTGAGATCTAGACACTAATTGAAGTACTTTTGTAACTTTCATCTGCTAGTATAGACTGAATAGGTATTATGTAGTCCTTTAAAATTTAGTACAGGCTACCCAGAAATTTTGGCACAGGTGATTATTCTTTTGCAGATGAGCATACTTGCAAAGGAAAAGTTTGTGGCACTTATTTAAATTTATTCAGGGTGGTCGGAGGGCTGGGATTTGTACTAGAAGTTCATTAGCTAAGTAGCTGTAACTGGTTTTAAGGTTTGAAAAGGTTAACCTATCTGCTAAAATACCTTCTATTCTCTCACCAAGCAGAGATAAACCACACAGGGAAACATAGCTTTTTGTACTGTGGAATATGCCTACTGCCACCAGTAAACGAGAATTGCTTGAACGGAAGTGTGAGAGTGTGGCATGTTGGTGTTTGTGTCTTACCTTGTGCTGTGACTGCAGTCATCTCTAGGTGTCTTGCAAGCTGTAGCATTTACGCTGTACCACCCCAGGTTTTTTGTTCTGAAGTTAAGATTATAGCGAGAGCCTGGAAAAAACAGTCCCTGTCATCCAAATGTATACCTATAAACGTTGATGGTATACTGATGACTAATACGTCCTTGTTACAGTGGAAGGTGGGTAATAACACAGTGATGTGATCTGAACTTCAGCTATTTTTGTGGAATTATCACTTCATTTTCAACCATACTGCACAACATACAGTTTTCAGAAGCCTTTGCTTACACTTTCTATTGCAAGGTGAATTTCCTACCTAGATTTTTAACTTGAAATAGTTGAATATGTGAGAATTGAAGTGAAAGGAGTGTGCTGTCTTGTTTAGAAACTACCCTTTTTCCAGCATGAAGTAAGAAAGCGGGAACCTGAAAAGTGTGAGGACAAGTGATTCCATTGCTTTTTAAACACAAATGTTGTAGATTGTTCACACAGTAGTATTGGGCACTGCTTGGAAAAGAAGTAAGAAAAAATAAGTTTTAAAAGCCTGCAGTAATTCTCATTGCTACTTTGATTATTTCTTCAGTTTTGTTAAAATTCTGGCTCAGACTCTATATGCTTTCTAAGTGAAAGGGCTCTTAAATATCTGGGCACTTGAAATAACTTTTTGGTTTTCTAAACTACATGTATAATATTTGCACAGGCATCCATTTGTGGAGTTTTGGAATACTGTTATCCATGAATATAAACCTCTTAGGAATAACTATATCGAATTGATTTATTTATTTTGTTTGGCATATTATCATTATTTAAGTAGGAAAATAGAAGTCTATTGGAGCACCTTGCAAATGCTAGTAACTTCCACTATTAAACATAACGCTAACCCAGGCAGGCATGGTTTTGAAGCCTTAAAAACACTCTAGGCTAGCTTGGATGTTGGCAAGGGGGGTTGGAATTAAATGATCTTTAAGGTCCCTTCCAACCCAAACCATTGTGTGATTCTGTGGCATCTGTTTACAAGCAAGGTATTCTGGGATGTGAGAGGTAAAACTTTATCACACTCGAACAATTCACAGTGTGTAGTAATGGGGAGATAAGCATTTAAATCCACATAGATTCTTGCAAAGACCATGTTTCTTTTGCTTGAGTCTGATCAAGTGTTTCTTTCTCAGACCAGCAACTTTCAGGGTAATACTCTGGTGTGCAAGCATAGAATTTATTTCTTTGGTGCAAAACCATTCCTTACTTTTTCCCATTCATCAGAGCTGTTCTTTCCTCCAGAATACCTAAAATCCCAATGGGCATGACGTTGATCCATTGTATTTAAACAGACTGGGTGCATTTGTATGTTCTCTTATAGGAGATTCATTATTTGACCTATGCTTTACTCTGATAACAACAACAATAATACAGTAGCCAAATTCCTTCTACTTTGAAAGCATGTCACTGTTTTTCTTCTGTTTCTTAATGTGGCTAAATGCAAATGTAAGTAATTTAGCTCTTCTTAAATTACCTGATGTGGATTTTTTTCCCAGTGAAATAAATCCTGGTTTATATGATCTTGTACAATGAAACCAGGCAAAAATTACCTTGTTTGTAACTTGTTTTCACTTGTAACTGGCTGGCTAATGTATACAAAAGGGCTTACAAGTGATGTAGAATTACATTATTATATTCTATATGTTATCCAGAACGGTAAATTTAATAGAAACATTTCTCATTATTTGGTTGTCAAAGATTTGTAGGCTTTTAGGAAACTGGTGTCAATCAACAGTTTATGTATTTATCACTGAATACATAGAATTTTAAAATATTTATTGCCCAGTGGGAGAAAGCTACAGACATGGTACGGAAAATTCCTCTTTCCCCTTTGTGTATTGCTTCTGCGCAGTACTCTGGAGCTGCCATTGCCAGATGTGGACATGCTTCTTTTGAAAATAACAGTGTCACTATTATACACAAGGCTCTGGATTATTTGCTTCCCCACCAGAAGAACATTGTGTGTGGGCGGATTATTGGCATTTCAGGGTCTGTGCAGAGTCTGGGAAGCTGGATCCTACTGTAAACAGAGCAACAGACGAGAGTGGGAGCGGGGAGGGGCATACATCTCACTGATTATTTTAAGAAGACAAGTTCCAAGAAGTTCTGAACTCAGATGTAGTACAGAAAACTTAAACAGACCTTCCTGTTTTTTAGGGGAATTGTGTGCATTTGCTAAATGCAGAAATTCACAAGCTGAGCTAGTGTGTGAGTTAAGTAACATTTTTTGCAGTGTATGCAGTGACACAAATAGCTTCTGAATTTACCTGTTAGTAATATGATTGCCTTTTTATAGCAGATCCATGTAGATCACCAAAAAATGCATGTCTGGCATCTCCATTACCTTTGGCATATTTATTATGCTAGTAATGTTTTTAGTTATGCCACTGTTTTGCTTTGCAAACAATTAGTTACAGTGTAGCATGTTTAAAGGCTGAAAACACAAGTAAGTGTGTCTGAGATGCCCTGTAGATAACATCTCTTCATTTGTGTTCTGTGTTTCATTTACAGGTCCTTCAGCAGCTTTTAAATCACTTCAGAAAAAACAAGGATAAAGTTCTTCTTTTCTCCTTTTCTACAAAGGTGAGCATCATATGATTTTTATCAATTAACTGCAGCAGTAGATTCTGAAGCTTAAGGCACTGAGGTGACAGCTGTCAACCACATTTCCTTTCTCTGTACTATGGGTATTAATGATAAGGACAGTGTGCCATACTCCAGAAGCATGTTGAAACCTTATGTTACTTCATGCTAAAAATAGTGCTGGCAAAACAAATGTAACACTCTGCCTTCCTTAGAGATTTTTAAAATTGTTCTATTACTTTAGGTGTAAAAGTTACTGAGTTCAGCTATTGTGTCTTGTGTTAGAGCAATATCAAAGCAAAATGTGACAACCTTTGTGTTAGCACTAAATGTACTTAAATTTCCTCTGTTTTACTGGCTTTTGACCATCACCAGTGATGAAACTTCAACCTTGAGCCTTATTACACCAGTTGGTTTGAACTGAAAACAGTTAATTGGAGCAAGAGGTGTATGTGCACTTCATTTTTAAGGGACTTGCTCCTTGATTTTGTTAGGGAATGATGTGTTTCCTGAAAAGATGTGAATCGTAATATGGTTTTCTTTACTTAACTATTCATAGTGATAACATTAAAATATTAAAAAATAATAGTCTGAAGGTCAGTTCGGAGTATTAAATACTTTAATTTTGTGGCTTTAAGTAAGACTGCAAGTCTAATATTTAGATGTAGTACTAAAATGCTGATGTGTCTTAGGCTGTGCTTCATGGTGTTGAAGGCCAGACTGGCTGCTGGTTACTGCAGTCTCTTTCACTCTGTCCTGTTGAACTCTGGCTGTGCTTACCAGTCTGTTCCTCTGTGCTGGCTCTGGTGCTCATTTACCATACTTCAGGTCACTGTAACTTGCTAAGTTGGTAGGAAGCTGTTTAAGTTGCCTGCCTGCTTGTTGCATTGAACTGACTCAGCATCACTTAGAGATGGGACAGGCAGCCAGGGTTGGAGGATTGACCAAGACCACAGCAGACCAACATTAATCACTTTGAGTGCTGTAGAATCACAGCTAGAGAGTGATGAGGATGTGAATATCAAAATGGGGAAGACTTACTCTGATTTTCAGTGCTTGGTCTATTGAAAATGTATTTAAGACGGCTTTTGTGATTATGTTGAATTAAAAAAATAATAGTAAGCACTCACCTTTTCAAATTTATTTTTCCACCCAGTTGCTAGATGTGCTGGAACAATACTGTATGGCATCTGGTCTAGATTACCGAAGACTGGATGGAAATACAAAGTCAGAAGATAGGATCAGAATTGTAAGAGAGTTCAACAGCATTCAAGAAATTAACATATGTCTGGTATCTACAATGTAAGAAAATTTTTAACTTGTCTGTTTTACTCTGCCTTTCTAGTGATCAGTAAGTAGATTACTCCACTTTTTACTTGATGACCTTGTGAGGGATTGCTTTTTTGAGAAACAGTTCTCTTGTCTGTTGGTAAACATAGACTCAGTGCTGGGGACTGAAGCTTCTTAAAATATCTGAAGACTTCCTCCCTTGCCCTCTCCTCTCCTTTTTAAGGAGTGCTGAGATCTGAAACAAGTGGGTTTTCTGAATCCTAGTTTTCAATTTCCACTTGCTGTAGGAGTGACTTAGTGCAGACACTACAGCTACCTAGCAACAACTAACAACATCAGTGTGTTATCAACACTATTCTCATACTAAATCAAAACACTACACTAGAAGGGCTACTGGAAAGGAAATTAACTCTATCTTAGCCAAAACCAGGACAGTGAGGAAGCAGGAAATGCTATACTGAACTTTCCCTTTTTCTTTCCCTTTTTCTTTCCCTTTTTCTTTCCCTTTTTCTTTCCCTTTTTCTTTCCCTTTTTCTTTCCCTTTTTCTTTCCCTTTTTCTTTCCCTTTTTCTTTCCCTTTTTCTTTCCCTTTTTCTTTCCCTTTTTCTTTCCCTTTTTCTTTCCCTTTTTCTTTCCCTTTTTCTTTCCCTTTTTCTTTCCCTTTTTCTTTCCCTTTTTCTTTCCCTTTTTCTTTCCCTTTTTCTTTCCCTTTTTCTTTCCCTTTTTCTTTCCCTTTTTCTTTCCCTTTTTCTTTCCCTTTTTCTTTCCCTTTTTCTTTCCCTTTTTCTTTCCCTTTTTCTTTCCCTTTTTCTTTCCCTCTTTCTTTCCCTCTTTCTTTCCCTCTTTCTTTCCCTCTTTCTTTCCCTCTTTCTTTCTTTCCCTCTTTCTTTCCCTCTTTCTTTCCCCAAAATTCTGCTTACTTCCATGTTGGATGAAGTTTGTTACCAGGCAAGGGCAGAAAGCAAACAAAGAGAAACTTTAGTCTTCCTGACTATAGGAAAACTCAGTGAAACTTGAAACATGCAAATGTGCTGTTCTTGCCTGTATGGTCACTTTGATTCTTCTTTACTGAAAGTGTACATGTTTGATTTAGATAGGAGGATCCATACTACTTCTGTTTAATTAAAAGATAGATGTAATCTAAAAGACTGCTACAAGTGCATGTAAGAACTGTCTTCAGATACTCTCTGGTGCATGTGAGCAGGGTTGTGAAGAGATTTGTTTTGTTTGTCATGCACATTTGATTGTAATCTTTGTCAACTTGGCACCTGGCCATCAGCTTCCCTAAGACCTTCATGTGTCTCTAGTCTTTGTCCCTGAAGACAGTAAGGAATTACTGCATCTGTAGCATTAGGAAAGACTCTCTAGTTTGTGCTTCTATCAGTCTAGTTTAATTGCATAATTATAAGCTTTTCAGTTCTATTTTACGTAGAAATAAAATGAAGGTCAGGTAAACAGAGGTGGACTTTCTCCATTCTGCTATGAGAGCTTATGAATATAGAGATTGATGAGTCTTCCATGCCTGCTGATGGTACTTGAGATGAGAGTCTTGCTTCTGTTGTTCTTGGTGTTTCTCATATTACTGAGTAAACAGAAGAAAGAAACAATGATGGAATTGCAGTCAGTATAACCAGTGTTTACTCAGAAAAACAGAAGGTGCAGTTCTTAAAGTAGTTTATCTTTTTTGCTTGATTGATACACAGTAATGGAAGCAGCTTTAATAATCCTTTGGAAATCAGGAAGTGATTTATCACAGTTCTACTCTACAAAAGATTCATCCTTCCTCTTGCTCAGATTTCAGGCATTAGGCCTTCACAGTATATTCTTTATTTCTCAACACATAGTAAGTTGACAGAATTGGGTCATACTCTTCTGTCTGTACTTTCTTGCAAAGTTTTTGGCCGACTGTTCTGTGTAGTCAACTTGTACGTGTCCTGAAAGTACCATTGCTTGAAGAGACAAATGTTGATTTTCGCTGAAGATACTTGCACAGTCTTTTGGCTGCAAAAATACATTCTGTAAAGGATGAATTCCCTGCATAGTGATCATGAGTCTGCCATTATATTTCACATTATATTCCACTGGCACAGTTAACATACAACTTTAAACAGGAAGCTGCAATCTATAAACTAGTGACTTATAATGTAGACAGTGCTGATGACTTCACTGTTAAATTTACAATGTCCCTGGTTTATATTTAAATTTTTTTTTTATACGGGCAAAATGCCATTTCTGCCTGGAATAGCCTATGTATAGTCTGTAGATATTTGGAAATCTGAATTTTAAGCTGGTTGGTGAGATTTTTGAGAAATAGAGCCTTAAGCAATAAAGTAAAAAAAATAGCTATATGGAAAGAAATATTTTATGGGTATTGAGAGAAAATATGACTGATTTTTTCAGAGCTTGTAAATTTCATCAGAACAGTAGGTATAGACTATGAATTTCAGCCTTGAGCTTTATGGAGAAATAGGTGTATATCTTCTGGAGCTTCTAAGGCTCATGAAGTAAAGTCTATTTCAGAATACTTCAGTCCTGTGCTGGTGTTGCTGGGAAAATGTCTGATTATTTGGAAGAAAAGGGGATTTTTGGCCATGCTTAGAAACATTGAAATAATTGTTGGAGTTTCTGTAACTTCATAGAAGGATGTTACTATGCATTGCATTACAGTACAACTCCATTGATGCTGCTTAGCCCGAAAAAAGGGAACTGTGTGTGTGTAACACTGAAGTCTGTGCAATCCTGTTCCATTGCAGTGTTCTGGAAGAAATAAGAGTTACAAGTGATCCCACCTTTAAAGCTAAATCACTGTTCTCTGGGTTTTCCATGCTAGTCTTTCTCTAGGTTAATACCTTCAGAATAATGATAAATGAAAATCTACTTCTGCTTCTAAGTTTATTATGTAAAGAGAAGTGCTTAGATGATGAAGAAATGATGGTTACAGAAACTTGTAGGCAACTTTTATTGTGAAAGGTTATACAGTATGCATTTCCATTCTATCTGCAGTATTCTCAATTACTGTCCATTACTGGACTACTCTTGATTATTTTGTGTTCTTTCAGGGCTGCATTTAACTTGAATATACTTCACAACTATGTTGTAAATAATTTTAATGTACATGTAATCACATTCAGAGACCTCAGCCACAAGATCTCACTGAAACAGAGAACTTGGAACTACAAAAACTTACCTCAGTAAATGGAATTACATAGTCACAGCTTTCATAGAAACTTTCCTCATGTGATACTGTTTTATAAGCTCTGAACATTGTGGTATTAAGTTGTCATTGATAGGATATAAACCCATGCCATTTATTTAACACAGTGTGCATTTTTAAGGTGGTCTTCTGAACACTGTTGTTTAACAGAAATGTTATGAGACATTTCGTACAAGACTTTTAATTTGAGCTGTATTGTAGTAATTTGTGTGGACCATCTTGCAATAATGACTTTAACATCTAGTTAAAATCATATTTAAAATGGAAGATGTTCTCTACTATGCGCAAACTAACTACTGCCTTCATTCTGTCCATGAAGGATACAGGAGCCATTCTTTTTCTCTTTTGGAGTATCTGAATTTTTGTGGCATACTTAAAAATATTGAAAGGTAAAATCTTTCTAAAGCCTAGTATCCTGTTTAGTTAATTTTCATAGCCAATCTGTTTTACTCGCATCAAGGCTTTGCACTGAGGTTTAATTCATATTCCAAATGCTGCCATTTTTTTTATGAGAAAGCATTTGGAAAAACATGTTGACTTATGTTTCAGCCTGACTGCAGGGTTGGTTTGGTAAGATGAGAGGCTGAATTCTGTCCTCACTAAAAAGAAATACACTAAAATTCCAAAATACAGTAAAGTATTCTGAAAAACACAAAGATTTTTATTCAGCATTTCAAACTTTGAGAGCGCTCATCCTCCGGAAACCTCCGTTAATTTTGGCAGGTTCCCACATCCTCTCCCTTTCCAGATTTAACTAACCCAACACCACACTACACCTGGAAGGAAGAGGCCACAAGTGTATTTACATTAACAAGGATTCCATGAAGACCAAAAGGTAGTGGGGCTCCATAAGCTTTTGGTTTCTGTCTCCATTTATTCACATCCCTGGAAACTTTACCTTTCTCCCTGCTATAAACAACCAGAATATAAAGTAATCTATTAAAACTAGGTGTTTGGTATATTAAATGGTATTGACTCCTTCAATTTTGTGGTACCTCATTCAGAAAAAAACACACTTGAAACTGGTGCTGTCTATGTCAATGTGAAGAATTGTTTTAATAGTTAAATTAATAATAGTATTTGGCATGTGCTTGTATAGGAACTTGTCTCTTTATGTAGGAATGTTGGTTGAGCCAGTTGAAAAGAATTTTCAGTATTTGTTTGTTTTGCAGCTAGATGAGAAATGGTATTTTTCTTCACTTTTGTTCCTATAAAATCACCCAGCTGTACACATGCAAAACTCCAAGTAACTGAGCAGTTCTGTTAGATTCAGCAAGGGCATTACTTAGCTACCTAAGGTTAAGCATATGCTCAAATTCTTTGCTGGCTTGCAGGCTTTACCTGAAAGTACAGTACAGCTGTTGAATGTTTTAAGATGATGCAACTGGTACCCTTGTGACTCCTTACGCCCCACAGTAGACAATTTTCTTACAGTGACTTTTTTCCTTGTAATGACAGGTATGAATGTTATTCATATGCAGCTCTGTGGCCAACTATTTTTAACAGTTTACTTACATACTGTACCACTATACTTGTGACAGTTGTTAATTCTTACAGATATGACTTACCATACACTGTGACCATTCTAGTGGCAGCTGCATAGCATTGTTGTCAAAACTATGTTCCGGGATTAGAGGAAATAAAATTTAGTGCAGACTTTATTTAAGCTACAGTTTTCCTGCTTCTGTGATGTTAACTGGCATGAAAGTGGTTATGAATTTCAGTATAGTCGTTGGAGGAGTTGGCCTGTGTAGGACTCGGAGTATGAAGCAATCAGGACTTTTGTTATAGTAAAGTAATAATTGGCTATGACCCAGCTAGTCATACAGTTTGTAATCTTGCTACTTAGGTGAGATGACTGCATTTTACAGCAATGGTTATTTAAGTACTTGGTTCTTATTGTCAAAACAGTAACACAAAGCTGTACCCCACTATTTATCAGTATCCCCATTGTGCTCTTTTTTCAGGTTGAAGAAGGGTATGCTAATATGGACCTAATACAGTAGAAGAGAAAATTGTTTATTTTCTTACTGTTAAAGTTCTATTTTTTCCTTTTTTATGTTTTTAGGGCTGGTGGGCTGGGTCTTAATTTTGTTGGTGCCAATGTTGTTATACTGTTTGATCCCACATGGAACCCAGCAAATGATCTTCAAGCTATTGACAGGTACACTCAAAAATACAGAACTTGATCTATGTTGTACTCTTTTGCTTTGATCTTGTAATGTAATTGTCCAACTACACTTTTGTAAGGGAGGATTTTTTTACGTAGTCTGACTTGTCTACAAGATAGTAAATGTCCAGTTAAATTATTTTTTAGCTTTGATGTTCTTATTTTTAACCTTGAATTTTACTTCTTACTAGCCATCTATTTTTGTGGTGCTATGATGGTGGGCTCATTAAAAAAAAAATAAAGCCATATTTACTGTAACTGTTCTGATCTCTAGAACAAGTATGTATGTGTCTGTATAGCTGGATGGCATTTTTCCTATGTTTTTCAGGATGGAATAAGTTGTAATTGACCCTAGTTCAAGTGATGTTTTGAATTCCAGAATCCTTAAAGAAAAACATCTCTGTTCTTTTCTGCTTCACCATTGTGGAGATTAATGGTTCTCAGTACTCACTTCCATCTCTGATATTATGCCACTGGAGGATTTCCAGGAGTCTGGATATTTCTTTCAAGGCTTTTTGCTCATAGGATGTTTCCCTAGGAATTCAGGACAGACTTTTGAATAGCTAAAGTAAAGAATATGGGAAGCCTTCAAAATTCAGTAGATTTATTTGTGCTCATGAAAATATATGAATTTGTTTCTGTTGTCTTATGTAATTCCATTTTAAGGGTCTTTCTGACTTCTCAGAGGTGTTCATGTGCACCTGTTCTGGAGGAATATGTGTATCAGAAATGTGGGTTGTTGAAAGGGACCATCTTTATAGAGATGTGGTCTTAGAAGGATTCTTTAAATTGGTTCAGCCTCTTGAATTTTCAGAATGTAATTTATTAGAAGTATCAGGATTTTCCATTTAGATAGAACTTTGCTGTTCATTAGCTGTTTTTATTATGTTGTAATTTGCAAAGTGCTTTATAAAGTTAAAGAACATACTGCCCCAAGTAATCCTTGATCTAACTCCTATATAATACAAATAGGAGAGGATCTTGTGCAAGACCAGATGGAGACAGAAAAAAAAAAAACCTGAGAAAACATAGTGGAAGATCTCTTTCTTGAAAACATGGGAGACAGGCTTGTGAAACAAATTGAGGAGAAAGCTTTTTCAACTGGATAGACGTGGGAAGAAACTTGGAAAGCTAAGGGTAAAGGAAAAGGAAATGAAATACTGAGGAAAACTTGGAAAAGTGAGGGAAAAAACAACAAAAACCAACAAACCCCAAAACAACTCAGACCAAAAAAACAAAAACAACCAACTTCTAAATGATTTAGAGTACTCCTGTTTTATTGGAATGCTTTATTTATTTATTTTACTGTCCCTAAGAGTGCTCTTTTATTGTTTTACTGATCAAAAGGTATGGGTTTTTAATATGCCACTGTCATTGCAGAGCTTATAGGATTGGCCAATACAAAGATGTTAAAGTGTTTAGATTGATATCCTTGGGAACTGTGGAGGAGATGATGTACTTGCGACAAGTTTATAAACAGGTAAAGTTCACAAACTTTTTAAATTAGGAGCTGGTTTTTAGCTGTTTCAATGACTGAAAGCTAAGCTAGCCTATAGCAAAATTGTAGTTTACTTTGGTTTTATGATATATGCTGTTACTTTAACTTACTAAGGAAAGATATATCACTTAGCAGTTGTCAAAGAACAAAACAATTATATTTGTATTCAAGTTTTTCTGTAGCTTTTGATGGTTTAATTAACCAATATACCTTAATCAGGTTATACAGAAAACTGTTTTATTTAAAAACTTGTAAAATATATTTGTGAGAGTTGTAGTTAGTGTCTGCAGCAGTATGATTGAGGCAGCTTTTCCTTTTGAAAGGTTGGAGAAAGAGAGCAAAAATCTTTCTGGTGCTGTAGAAGAAAAGCAAGATGATGTTGCTACTCTCCTGTCTTTGAAAACTTGCATATAAAAGGAGGGGGAAGCAGCTTGTAGTTGCTGTTGTTATGAAGATAAGAAGTGATGTTGTCTGCCAGAACACTGAACCTGAAACAACTGCTTTTTCTAAATTTTGCTACTTGCATTGATAGGCTTGAAAACCAAAGAATGGGAAAAAACCATGTGTGTGGTTTCAGGAACACACAATCTAGCAACTGCTTCCTGTTGCGATCTGAACTAAAAAAATAAGCAAACTCAGATATCAACAACAAAGAGCAGGCTGCAGAGTAAAAAGAAAATTAATGAAATTTGAACATGTTTTTCTCAACAAAAGTTGTAAGTTAAAAAGATGATTGGCTTTCAGTTAAGATACTGATGTTACAGGCTTATAAACTTGGAGAAAAGAAGAAAATTAATGAGATACAGCTGTCCTGAAGAATGCATTGCCTAGAAAAGGCAAACTAGGCAAATGATACCTTGTATTAAAGCTTTATGAAATTCGATGAAGTAACCTAATAACGTCAATTTTTGGCCATAAATAAGAAAAATTTGGTATAGAGTACTCAGTGACAAGCACTCTCTTTTAGTTGGGTTGTTTACAATGAGGAGTTAGAGACTGAATGAGTGGGAAATGCAATGATAGACAGATCGTCATTATCCTCATACAGATTTAAGTAAGTGACAAATAAGAATAAGATTCTAAGATCAATTATTTGATTTCACAGAGCAGATAATTAGAAACCTCAAGGCTGGAAGATCAAATCTTGAGCTTCTCTCAATGTGTATGGCTTGCTTTAAAATGTTACTTTCAAAAATATTACAGTGACTTTATCTCACTTAAATTCAATGTTTTGCAGAAGCCAAAAAAATGTAAGAGTTCTGTTTAATTTTGACAAAATGATCTAAGTAAAAAAAGAGGAAACTTGTTAAGAAGAAATTAAAAGTAGTAGGTGATGGGCTGATGTGCTCACAGGTAACTGGGTAATTTCCAGATACTCTGTATCAGAAGCTCAGAATTAATAAGACATTGTATTAATAGGTGAAATCATACTAATCAGGTGTGTTAAAATAAAACATAGTAAGTCAAAAAACTATTTTTGAGGAACAGTGGTCTAAAAACATAAAAGCTAACAATTTAGTTTTTGAACACCTCAGGAGCAGGAATTGTATTGCTCTATGGGTGTTACTTTAGCAACGTTTAAATGATTGTTCATTACAAAACCCACTTTATTTATTCTTTATATCCATATTCATGGAAAAGCTTAGAGAGCATCCTGTTCCAAAGTTTCTCATTAAATACCTTTGAGGATTCATTTCAACAGCAAGTATCAGTAGAAGAGGTCTCTGAAAGGCTAACAGAATGATCAATAGTGGATTATGACCAACTATATTCACTGAAATCCTGAGGTGGCAAATCATGCTTCACAGAGATCTTTGGAGTTGGCGATCTTGTAGATAAAGATGATCTGGATGATACTGTCTGTATAGATTTCCAAAAGGCATGTGTGAAACTACTTGAAAGGCTCTTGTTTGGTTGTAAGGGTTTTTCAAGTTGACTTCATTTTCAAGCTGAATAAGAAGCAATAAACAGAGTAATTGCAAATCTGGTGTTTCCTTTTTTTTTTAGTTGACACTTGGATTGCATTCTCTGCTATTGACACTTGAGCACAGTTATGAAATTATCAGTTGTGGAAAAAAATGCCTTTATCTGCTGTTGAAAATTCAGAAGCCATGAATATATGCGGACACATGGCTTTTGGTGAACTATACAAATGTGCTCTGAGCTCAGTGTTGTCATCAGTCCTTTTCATGAAACTAATTCATGTGAAAATACTTTATCATGTTTGTAGTGTGTTCTTACGTAATCTATTTGATTTTAAAATTGTGATTTTTTTTTTTTTTTCTTTTGGTGGTTAGGTTGTCTGACCTCATAATATGTGATTGAATAATCTGATATAAATAAAATTGAAATCTAAGGCAATAGAAACCTGAATATGTTATCTACGTATCCTAAAGTATACTTTTGTAAATACTATGTGTAATTCAAGAAAGTAAACTGTGCTTAGCTGGAGTTAAACTAGAATTTGCGGTATAGTTACTCGCCTACATAATTCAAGAGATGTGCTGTCTAGGAAAATGCCTATTCAGTGCTAGAACTAGAAGTGAGTAGAACTGAAGAACTACCAACTGCTTAGAGTCAGTTACAAAAAATATTACAGGTCTGGTATCCATAAAGCCATGGTTTTGACATTCTTCCAGTTAAACTCAAATATACCAGTTATCTAAGTATTGAAAATTTGCAGTCATTGGAATGAAGCTAAACCTGCCTGACTTCAAAAATGTTTTAATTCAGCCTGGCAAACTATTTACTACTTTCCTTTTCACCTGGAACATTAAGTCACTTCTGTTCAATCTACTTAGCAAGAGTACATAATTAAAATATTCAGAGATCAGTAGGAGTAATCTTGTGGCTTTTATTTACTCCTTACCAAGTAAGCTTGCGATGCAAAGGGCTATGAAAAAACAGTAAGAATTTAGTAGTGAGTAAAGATAAGCAGTCAAGATACAGAGAAGTGTCAGTAGAGTGTATAGTGGGTGTCTAATATTAGACAACAATGAAGTAAAAGATTTGAATTTTTTTTTATTCAGTAAAACCAAGCAGGTTCATGTTATACCACAATCTATTATACCAACATCTGTCAGGGAAATTAAAACAAAAATATACTCCCTTAAGAATTTCTGCCTGGTCCAACTAAAGCTGTGTATATAATGTGGATGCCAGGAAATTCTGACATGTTGTTGGATCAAACACTTCTGAAATCTCTTGTGTTGTTCTGTTTTAGCAACTTCACTGTGCAGTGGTTGGAAGTGAAAATGCCAAGCGATATTTCGAGGCAGTGCAAGGATCAAAGGAACACCAAGGAGAGCTTTTTGGGATCCATAACCTTTTCAAACTTAGGACTCATGGGTCCTGTCTTACGAAAGACATCCTGGAGGTGTGAAGTCCTATGCTTTTTCTTCTGGATATATTTTACATTTTTCTTTTCCTTACGAGATGTTTTCATTCAAAATTATAACAAAATACTTTTTAAAACTCAAACAGTACCTGTCTATGCAGTGCCTTAAATGAAATAGGCATGCTAATTTCTTGCTCTGATGTAGACTAGATAGATTTCTTCAAGCAAAAAACTGGAAAAAGTTTGGATTATAACTTCCAAAAGTTTGCATATATATTTCTTTTCCTGATAAAAATGCTGTAGCTTATTTTTGTGATACTTTCACATATTGTCAGCTTTGTGCAGATACCTTTTTTCATCAGTAGCTCAGCTAGTGACCTTTTAAGCCAGAATTCTGATCATTAAACTATTTATGATCATAGTAACCTTTGTGTAATAAATTGAGATGTCAAAAACTGCTTAGTAAAATATTTTATCATGCTAGATTTAAAACCATTACAAAGTGGAAGAAAATAACTCAGGCTTCATATATTAAGATTAATTTCTTAGCTACTCTAAAAAGACTGTTGGCACAATTCCATAGCATGTAATGCACACTGGTTTTAAGAATATGCAGTATTATACCTTTTTTATTCAGCATGTTTGCTGCAGCTAACGTGCATCTTAGAATTTATTGCTGCTTTATTCTAGGTTTCTTTCATCTTTCATGTTATTTTGCCTGTACTAGGAAGAGGCACTATATATGTAGTGATATAGCACTATAACGAGTAATGTGGTAGAAAACCACCATATATTAAGCTCAAAAGTTCCTAATTAAATCTAAGTTAAAACATGGCATATAATATGAACATTCTAGCAGGTATTCTGCTTTGGAAAAAGTTAAAAATTATTAAAACAGTGTATACCTAAGATCTTCCCAATTTATGCAATATATTACTTTTCCTGTAGGTTATGGATTAGATCAAAGAGCAGTAAGTGCCAAAATGTAAGTCTTAGTCTGGACTTCACTGATTGTACTTCTGATGCTTTTATCTCTGTAGAAAAAAATAATTTTTTTTTTTTCTGGGCTTGCATTTGTTACCTTGAACAGATGCAGTTTTTATTCTGTGCATTCTTGATTGTTTTAGAGGGAAGGGCGAGTAGAAGCAGGAGTTATGACAGCAACTACATGGCTAAAGGAAGAGACTCCTTCATGCAACTCAGAAAAGGTGAGATGTCTTTGTGGACTACAGACCAGAGCATGACGGTCTCTCTAGTTCCTGATACTACAGTGGTACATGTGGACAGTATGTTGTTAGGCTGGTAATGTATTTACCCTGGGTTGCTCTTGCCGTGTTTTGTTGTCTGCTTCATTTTACGTATTGTAAAACCTTAGATAATGTCATGCTGTCTGTATTAAAATAGAATATTCTGAACATCTGGTAATAGGATATTCTATGACCTTTACAACACTTGGATATCCTCAGTCTGAATGAAGGTATTACTAACATGCTGTTATTACAGAGCAGTGTACTGAAGCATTGCTCTGTGGTGTCTTAAGGGTGGCAGCCATATGATATAATAGCCTCAGATCAAGAAGTCAGTTGAGAATCTAACACCTACTGTTTTTTAGGAGATTTTGGTTTGGAAATTGTGGAAAGGAGTACAGTTGGTTTTGAGGATTGAAAGCTTGCTTCAGGCTTTGTGGACCTCTGTGGAAGACATGGGCTATTTAGCTGATGTAGTCAGTTCCCACCAAAACAGTGGTCTGTTCAATGTTGGCTTTTTTACCAAATAACATATCGAATCATTTCCTTCTGGAACAAGACTATTTTTTTTTTTTCCTGTAAAGGCTGGGTTTAATGGGAGCATTTTTATGAATGTATTTAACTGAGCACTGTGTTCAGATGATTTGGGAAACAAACGATTAGGTCTACAATATGGCCTCTAATTGTGAAATTATCATTAGATTACATCAGCGAATGGTACTGAAAATTAGCCACTGCCTCATGCTTTTTGGAGATTTCTGTGGGTAAATGTCAGTATATATTTAAATCAGTATGCCATCACAC
The DNA here is from genome assembly GCA_013400195.1 of Aramus guarauna. Lineage (NCBI taxonomy): Eukaryota > Metazoa > Chordata > Aves > Gruiformes > Aramidae > Aramus > Aramus guarauna. Next base: position 169,847 of record VXBL01008892.1, read on the forward strand.
TGGTCATAACCTCACATTGCTAATGGTATGATCATGATCTCACAATGGATTTGGTGACTAACTTTTTTAGTTTGTGTGAAATGCTTTTTGATAAGCAGGGTGATACCAGGATTAATATATTAATTTTAAAACTTCTATTTATGTACAAAAGTTTAGTATTTACCCTTCTGACTCTTCATTTAATATTGTAATAATTTTTATCTCAGTAATACAGTGTTTTGGAGTTGTATTTTGGACTTCTGTAGCTTCAAAATGTTTTAAGATTGCCTGGAGGTAATTTTTGTTTGATTACAGTAGGCCTCCACTAATTTTAAGAGCAGAATGTTATGCACTCATAGCTCTTTTAAACTTATTAGTCCCCAAATACAAAGAGGTTGACCGCTGCTGGGAGGTTATATTTTTATGAATGTCACTACACACTGTTAAGGTTTGAATCATGAAGTCACTTTCAAACTACCTTTGAAAGACAAAAAGTTGCAACAAGATCAGTATAAACAGGAAAAATATGGGTGTGGATTGCAAACACATAAATTGTTTTAGCAGTGTGCTGCATATATAGTCTCAAATAACCAAAACCATATATGTTGTTTGTTGTTCTGCTAAAACTTTTGTTCTACCAAAGACTTTCATATAATTTCTCTTCATGATTTGTTTTGTACTTGCTTGCTACTTGTGTATTGTAATACTATTTTGTGTCTTTTTTTGATTGAGTAACATAATGAAAATCCACTTTTTTACACTGTTTTGGAATTACGTTTGTGGCATATATTACTTATGTTTTAAATACCTTTGCTGTAAATTACTCTTATTTTTAGTATGAGCAACCAGACTTTAAAGAAGATAGACAGCTCAGAAGTATTCAAGCACATTTAAAGAGAGAAGAAATGGATTTTTGTGATGACTTCAGTGATGATGATGTTCTAGAAACTTCTGTGAAAAAATGTGACAGAAGGAAGCCTTGCAATGTAAATAATTTAATGACAGCAAAGAGACAGCTTTCCTTAATGCAATGTGGATTCTCTAAGTTGTTGCAGAGAGAAATTGAAACTACCAAAGAAGAATCTAATAATTATAAATCTCATCATTCAAATTCTGATTATCAAACTCTAAGAAACATAAATAGCAAGCATAGTGATTTTCAGAAATGTCAAAGCCATGTACCTGCTTTGGAGCATGGGAAAGCTGTTCAGTCACCAGATGGTACTGATAAACAAGATACACATAGTACAAATTGGCTTGTTTTATCAGGGTCTGAGGAGGAAGAGATCAGAGAAAATGAGGATCAATGCGTTTCAAAGCAAAGTGATGTAGTCATTGAAAGTGAATGGAGTTCTGAAGAGAATGATGATGTCATCTTTCCTACCCAAGTTCCAGCATTCCAGCAATCAGTGCTTACTAAAAAAGTTGAAGTTCACAGATCAGCATCTGAAAATTGTGAAGAGTTAGCAAAAGAAAAAGATGGGTTGGTATTTAAGGGAGACAGTAGGCAACTTAGATTCCATAGTACTGAGTCAAATTTCAGCAAAGTAATGTCTTTTAAAGACATCAAGAACAGCACAAGAGACTTGAAAGGGGCAAGTGACATAAGTGATGAGTCTGATGATATTGAAATTCCCCACAATTCTGAATCAAGAAAGTTAAGAACTTCCAGCTTTCCAAAATGGAAAGAAGGACACACCCATAAAAATGGATTAGGTAGCTTCTCCAAACCTCTGGTACAATCAAAGAAACCCAACAGAAAAGAAAAGGATAATAACTCTCAGAATATAGGTGAATTTTCATCCTCTGAAGATAATTTACCAGTTGAGAAAATTCATGCCAGAAAGCAAAGCTATAGGTGTAAAAGACAGAGGGGCAGAGTTGAGTTTGGGTCTAAAGTGGTTCATCCTATTCAAGAAACCTCTGTTGCACAAACGAAGTCTCGCAATTGTGCTGTGCGTAGAACCTCTGCAAGTAAAACTGAAGTTGAACATCAGAAGCAAAAAGTGGAATCAATGGACAGATACTTAGGTAACTAGTCATTTCGTTTCTTTAATCTTATTTCAACTAAAATAGTAACATATGTTTGATTTATGATTGTTGGCAGGTTTTAAGTTCTTTGTGCTATACATGGTTTCTGCTATGAGACACTAAAATGCTCTGCTAAATTATTTAGTAATATCCTTCTGTATCTCTCTTTTTACCTATTAGCCTTACTTTTGTGTTTTGAGGTGATGGATTCCTTTGTGATATTTTGTTAAGTGCTTGCTGTTGAAGGATGCTAAGATTGCAGATTTGTTAAGAATTCACAAATCTAAATATCTGATCTGTAAAGTCTTGACAGGGCTGTTAAAGTGGGTTTTTTCCATGTACATAAGTGTTTGTTTATATGATTTGGGAATTTGAAATACCATGTAGCAGATTTGATTCTGTTAGAGGCTTAATGGCTGCAATATTGATTTTCAAAGTTAAATCATAGATGCTTTGAAACTTCTCTGTTGTCCATCTGAAAAAAAGCACACTGAAATGGAAGCATTATTAAACTGTCTGGATAAATCTGAATAAGTCTAATGATTGCTGTTCATTTTGGAGAGCTGAGAAACTTGGTGCTGAGTGATATCATAACAAATTTTACAACTTCCATGTAAAACTTTTTTAAAATTACAAAATCCTTCCTCAGTGCAACTATGTACCTTCAAGGTTTTGGAACAAATCTTTGATTATATCTTTCTCCTAATATATCAGATGGTGTTCAAGAAGTGGCATATATTCATTCAAATCAGAATGTGGTTGGATCCAGCAAGGCTGAGAATCGCTTGAGCCGGTGGGCAGTGCGAGACGTATTTGAGTTGAAGCAGTTTTCACAGCTCCCTGCTAATGTAGCAGTCTGTAGTGCCAAGGTAAAGAGAAATGTTTGGGAAATGTTGTTTTTACTGTTTTTATCCTCATTTTTCATCTTAAAAAACTGTAGCAAACTTGTTTTTCTGTTAATGGCCACCATGAATGATCAAAGCCACTGAGGATAGGAGGAGGAAGAGGCTCAAATGGAGGTCTAATAAATTACTTCTGTGTTTTGTTTTTTGTTTTGGTGGTTTTTTCTTTTGTCCAGCTCTGAAAGAGCTGGAAATTAAGCAGCAGAGCACTCTCTGTGGGACTTTTGAGAGAAATGGTAAGATTAAAGATTGGGTGTTTGAAATCAAATTCTATGCCATGTTTTCCTGATTTGAAGCTTGAAAGAACTTTGGATAGTCATGGATCTAGTTAACAAGAATCCAGTTGCCACAGTACACGCTGAAATCTGTGATGTAGAAAGTCAAACATTAATCAGTTTGCAGAAGGGTTTTTTTGGGGTGGACATGTGCAGTTGCTGTAAGGGGTAAAGTAATGGTCATTATTGTCTACGCTTAATGTCTGAAACGCTAAAACTAGAGTTTACTGGGAGTGCTCATTTGCAGCAACAGATACATTTTATGCTTTTTGTTTGTCATGCATCTTGTTTAATTACATTTGGAATATATACAAATCTGGAATAAATTCAGGTACAGCTTCCAGTTTTGTTTTTTTTTTTTCTTACATAGTGGTTTTAATCTACTCTGACTATCTGGACACTTTGTTTGCTTTGTAATAAACATTTGCTGTTTCCTAGACTGATTCTTAAAGATAACCCACAAGCCTAGAATAAGTAATTGGCGAATGTGCAGTTTAGTCTTTACAAATATATTAGCAAGCACTATAGAAATTGTAGCAGAAGCCTATGTCATTCTGGGGTGTTGAACATCCGCAGCAACTAAAAGTTTCTTCCAGTGTTGTTGATGTGCTGTATTTAATCAAGCCATTAGCAGGTATGCCGAAGAATTTTTGCACTGGGAAGATTATAATGCAAATGTGGTAAAACTGAAAAGGCCTCACTTTTATTTGTTGGCTTGGTTTAATGTCCCTTATTAAGAGAAAAACTGGTCAAAAATACTCAGAAATAGTGTAGAAAGGTCCTAATTTGATGGCAATGACAGACCACATTAATAAAACTAAATATAAATGAAAGAATACTTCGAAGAGAGTACTTTGATTAAATGTCTGTTGATCCACCTATGTTCAAAACTAGTCTGTAGGAGTCATTTGTATTGTTCGTGTAATTTATATGTCACTATTTAGAGTTTGTGTGACTGCAACTATTACAAATTAACCTCTCTTGATTAACTTGTCAATCAGTTTTTCTAAGGTACCTGTTTTTTACTGAGAAGCAATGGTAGTATCAATTCTCTTGGAGGTTTAAGTAGGAAGAAAAGCATCAATAGAAAAGCATCTTCCTTTGCTTCCTGTTCTTTCTTTGATGTAGAGGCACTAATCTAGAAATAATCCCTACGTGGCTACCTGTTCTTAAATGTGGAGCGTTGAATTTTTTGTGCTCAGCTTAAAAGAGCTGCCAGAGATTCATAGATAACTTTGAAATATGATCTACTTAAAATGTTACTGCTATTTTCCTTTCTTCATTATTTTATTTTTATTCTAAAAGGTGTTCTGTGAAAAACATCATCGTTGTTTTTCTGGCCATCAGTCTTTGGTCATTTTTCACTTATTTGCCATCAATTCAAGCTAAGACATCCACTGTCAGAGCAACTGACAGTGTATAATTGTGTTATAAAAAGAATGCTGATTTCAAATGCAGTTTAATAAGTTTTTCAGCATATTAAAGAATTATGTGCAAAGTTTAAAAATACAACTGAACTATTAAAATTTTCATTACCAGATTATGGAAATTTAAGTATTAAATACTGAAATATTAATTGTAACCTGATAGTTATTGAAAGAAAAACAAAATTTTGGTCAACTGAGATTTCTCACTGATGATGTTTCCTAGCATCATTGTTACAACTTTCTCAGAAACTGTGTAGCTGTTTCTGTTCGCTCTGGGCATCAATCATCACATTCTTAATTAGAAACCTTTTTTACAGTGTAGTTATATTGAAGCTTTATTTGATATCATCATGAAGGCTTCTGAATAATAACCTGATAATATTTGTGTCCCTTTTTAAGCACATTTAATCTATTTGTCTTATTTCCAAGTAGGAGAGATCAATAAAAGGATCTCTTAATTTCATGGATAGGTCTCTCTGGGACAAAAGTAAAATATTCTTTGTGCCGTTCCATCTACCTATGCCAACTCTGTCTTCTTGCTTTGCAATTTTGGTCTGCAATCTGTCTATAATCAATTTTGACTTAAAGTTTAAATATGTTTTTCAAGAAATTACTAATATCTCTGGGGAAGGGATGCAAGAACACTTAAAAACTAAGAAAGTATTCCATTGAAGTGGATGAGTTGTAAGTTGAGAAATACAGCTTTTCCTGCAAATCTTGGTTGATGTCTGAGTGAAACGTTTTTGCTTCCTGCATAACACGTAGAAGCATGGAGACTAATGTAGTCACCTGAGTTACAGAAACTGCTTAAAACTGGAGCAGACTGCAAAACCTGTGAGGACTCTTCCTTCAAAGTGAGAGAGGTTGCGTGGGAAGAAGATGCTTGAGAGACAAGCTAGAAGGGATAGGAGGCAGGGAGATTTTTTTCCTCAAGAGAGAACTTCAGATATATGTATAATATCTTATATAAGAAACTAAGTAACTCATGAATAAGTAAACTTTTATTTCAGTTGATTATAAAAAGTGTAAGATTTGAACTTTGGGATAAGAAAAGGTGTTTGTCTTAGAGACAGTCTCTTTCTTTAATTTGACTTCAGAAGGTGTTAGATCTGAACTGTTGGCATTAATGTAATTCACAGTAAAATCTCTTAATCTTTTAAACCGTACGTTTCAATAAAGCTATTTTTTTATCCAGTAATAAGTAGTCTGTCCTTAATGTTACCTGTGCCAGTATTCATATACCCCAGCAACCTTTTCTCTGAAGTAATAGAGCATATTACTTTAACCTGCTGTTGTACTGTACCACTGAAGGCTTAAGGGAACAAAATCTTCATTGTTTTTATGAGAAATAGGTCTTGTTACTATTTCTTCTGTTCCTGCTTACTTTGTGCTCCATGTTCCATAACAGCCTTGGTACATGACTTCAAGACTGCTGCAGAGCCTTTGACTCTTCTTTCTCCTGAGGTGGTAGGGAGTGCAGTCATCCACTCTTTTTTGTTTGTTTGAAAAGGTATTATGTAAATTGACTAGTTCAGCTAGAATGTTCATTTTTATAATACTGAATGCTTGTTTAGTGTGTATCCCCCTAAACTCTATCTGATTATTGAAAATACAGTTAGATAACAGCAATCAGAATATGAAGTCTGCTGTCAAGAAACAAAAACAGACTATCATGAGAGCTCTCTCACAACTTACAGCTATGAAAGGTGAGATACAATCTAAAAGTAGTGAAAGTAACAGTATAAAGTATGCATTATTTATACAAGCAAGAGAATAAACCACATTTTGGTTGAATATCATTAGTCAAAACAAGTCCTCTCCAGCACCTGAATTAAAGAAAGATAATTATTTGAAGATAGTTTGTATGTAACAATAGTAGAAGCAAACAAATGTGAAAGGTTTTATCGCATGATTCTGAAGAAACTGAAATAATTTGTGGGTTTGGGAATATATTCCCTTTATCACAGAGGTCCATGGGATTGTGTAGCACTGGAAGATGATTCCATAGCTGTGAGTTGGAGTAGCATTTTCAGTGAAGAGAGTTGCTGTTGTCTTGTTATAGAGGGAGCTTTCAAAAATAGTCATCTGCAGCAGTGGATATCTGCTTATACTTTATTTATCTGCTTATACATCCTTCAAACAGTTGGTGTTTCTGGTAGTGTTGCTTATGTGGAAGGCACTGAATTGTCAATAATTAGAGTTGTTGAAGAGCCTCAGTAATTAGAACAAAGCCAGGGATTTTTATTCCATGCAGAGGTGTGGCAGACAGCTGTTCCCAAAGAAGTCTTGGGGATACACATTATGCACCTCAATTTCCACTGTAGTTCTAAAAAATTACTTTACGCTGCAGAACCTAAATGTTTCAGAAAGCAGTTAAGTTTCTCTTTTTACTCTGGCCACTTGCAATCTTTGATAGCAAGTTGCAAGTGTTAAGGCAGAAATTGTGATCAGTTTTGATACTATGATGTAGGGAGAATCACATCAGGCTTCAGTATTCTAAACATCTGAGGGTAGAAAACACATGGCATTTAGTGTGGCAGATATCCACTCCATTAAAAATTACTGAGAGCTGGTCTTTGTTGCTTCCTTATGTGTATGACTACAAAATACACTTGATCTGCTATTTTGTAGAAGGTTATTTGTAACAAGGTTTTTCTGGCCTTCTGTGTACAAGTCTGAAGATAATTATATTAAAAATTAATCAATTAGAATAATTAGCTTGGTTTTCCTGCATTATTTTGTATACTGCTTTTAGGCTGATTTAATGACATTGAGTCATCTTTGTTCTGCATTTTAGTTTACATTCAAGTCTTTTCTGTTTGCACATGCGTGCAGATAGACTTGGTTAAAAATTCATTGTTTTTTCATGAAACAGTGTGGAAGATTGTTATTTCTATTACCCCATTACTATTGGTTAAGATAGTTCATTTTGTTTTTTATCTGTCTTGTGTAACTACAGAAAGAAGGAAAGGGGAAATGAACTTTTAAACTGGATATGGTGGACTTAGAAAGCCAGACTATAATTTTCAGAGCAGACCTACAGGTATTTCAGCCTTTCAGGAAAGAAAAAGTCTTGAGTCATTCATGTGGTATTTTCCTCAAAATTATGCTGGCATTATTAATTTTGAGGGGAAAAAAAGAAAGTGTTAACATTTTCTCTAAGACCTTAGTCATCTACTAAGTATTTTTTAGAGGTTTGGGGGGGATTTGACCCTCTTTTTTTCTGGTGAGTTCCAGGTTTCAAAGCAACCTGGTTGATTTTGGAGTGCAGACCTTGTTACTTTAGTTCTTGGGTAGTTTGCACTGTTGTTTGTGCAGCTTTTTCTTAGCTACCATAAGAAACAGAAGCCTCCCAGGGGAAGATTAAATATCTTCTTTTAACATTTCTAATCTCTTCTGAAGTAAATGACTGCATTCCTTAATTAATTTCCTAATTAATTTATGTGTTAATTGGCAAAAACAGCCTATGTGAAATGATTTACATAAGTACAGAGGTCTGGAGTAGGCTTTCTCTAGTTTCTATAAAGCTGAATTTGTGTAGTATTTCTTAAATAGGCATCTTGGTGAGGGGGGGTTAGAGCATGGAGAAGACTTTGGAGGAGACTTCACAAAAAAGACAAAAATGGGAACAGTACATACTAAATTTGCAAAAACTGATGATGTCCCACATTAGAGCTAATTTGTGGGTTTTAATATGTGGAAAAGTATTAGTAGCAAGTACTGTACCTGTTGAATATGTGGAGTCTCATTTTTTTTCAGTTAACTGCATGTTTTCAACTTAAGTTTACTTAAAGTTTTACTGAAAAGAAATGTACAAAGACAGCCATTCAATTGAGGATTAATCACTATGGCAACAGAAATGTGGTGACTGAAAAGGGGGAGGATGTATTCTACCCTCAGCTTCCTGCCAGCTGTCATATTCAACCTCTGCGGCATGAATTCAGGCCAAAATATAGACTGTGACCAGCTCTAAGAAACTATATCTGTATTTTTATAAATTGGTACAAGAATCGCACTATAAAAGAAGACTTAATCCTCTGAATTGGATGACAGACATTTGGCACTCTTGCCAGTGTTTGACAGAGAAATAACGGGATGCTTTGTAGTAAAACCTGGATTAATGGTAAACCCCTCTTTATGTTATTGCAATGTGGTGTAAATGAGAGAACTAAGCATTCTGTCAGCCTAGGAAAAAACATGCCCTTTGTATCTCCAATGCATATTTAAGTGCTGTTGAGAATACTGTAAATACAAAAGTTGTGTTATTAAGAACTCCTCTTTATCGTATTTGTATTACATTGACATTTTGTAGATTATTTAAACAAAGTCTATCAGTTATAGTAATTCTGATTGCAGTGTATTTGCGCAGGTTTCAGATTCAGTAAGTTTAGATAGATGTTTACGCAGAGTAGACTTCTGGGAGATAACGTTCCATTATCCTTGCTTTTCTAGGATGGGGAATGCTATTCAGCTTTAAAATAGTTGTTCCCAAATGATTGGCCTGTAATGCTGCTTTATTGAGTTTAGTTTCAGCTTACAATGGAATCAACCATTCCAATATGGCTTCCAGTTTTCATTTTTTTTAAATATGGTGAGTTTATATGTGGCATTCCATGAAGCATGTAGTTGCATATTCATTATGGTGAATGTGCATGGCTTTTGGTTTTGCTGCTGTTTGGAGAGGTGAGACAGTGAAAGAAGATACGTGCAAGTCCACAGGCTTCTGCTGGAATAAGCAATTACCTTAATCAGTCTGTCTCAGCATTCAAAGCTATTTTCCACAGTAATAACTATACTGATTTATGGTCAGATTTTTCATGCAAGAAAGTGATGTGGCTTATAGCTCTTTTTGTTCAACAAATTAAGTAAAACTGCTCTCAGTGAGAAATTCTTGCTCTGTTACCTGATTGAGAAGAAACAGACTCAGAAGTAAATTTGAAAGTGAAAACTAGAATGTGGAAAAAACCCTCAGTGCATCCTCAATTGACTTAGTAGTCAATTCTCCACTATTGAGTTTATGGAATGTCCTTGGTCTTGGTTTGTACAAGCAGAAAAGCTGAATATGACAACCAGGGGAAAATACTACATGTTACTCTGATAAAATTTCTTCACTTTTATCAGCAGATGTAGCTAAATGCTGGTTTCTTGGTGTTGGCAGAGTATTTTTGAGGAGTAATTTGTACCCAGAATAACATTTTTGGTAGCTTGAAGAATATTTCAGCTACTGGTCTCCTGTTATACAAAATATTAGATATCTTTGTATTCAGAGGAAATGTCCTGAGTAGTTTTGTTTACTTCAGAAAGTTTGAGTATAAATGTGATTGTGTTGGAGCATTTTAAAATTTTGAGGTAGGTTAGCTTAATTTTCTAAGACAATTCAATTACTTACCATTGGCTAAATAATTACCTCTAATTGTTCTTCAACAGTCTTGTTTTGTTAGAACAATAGATAAATTCAGTCTGAGTGAGACTGTTTCTCAATTCATAAAGTTAAACTCAGAGGGAAAAATAATGTCCACATCAGAAGTCATTCTAAAATATGGTAAGATTCGGGCTTATTTCAAGCTGTGGATTAGCTGAAATAATTTAGAATTGTAATTTGGGTAGATAAATTCACTGTAATGCAGTAAGTATCACCTGATCAAAATAATAACAATCATCCAAAGCCCACTGCAACTAACAACATATCTGCTAAGTCATATGTCTTCTCAGGTTTTGAGGGGAGTGGGAAAACAAAGTAGAATATGGCATAAGAGTTTATTTGCTTGCAAGCTGTTTATAGAGGACAGTCATACTGAATTCACTGTTTCATGCTTTTATATGATTTAGGTGACTGCAATGCAGCTAGAGATTTGAGAAGGCCTTTCTTGTTTGTTTTAGAAATGAAAACAAACAATGAAACTGCGCAATGGAAAGTATCCTGGATATCTGGCAGCAGTGGTTTCATGCATACCTGAAGAGAAAAGCCTGTTAACTCTGTTTCAGCTGTAAGTTGGGAGGCTAGAGTCAGTTGTTGCTGACTGGAAGTCAGTATTTGGCCAGATACTTACCATAGTGATACTTTGAGTAGTCAGGCAGCGAAAGAGAGGAAGAAGCTCAGACGTAGCACAACTATGGCTGAGGAATAATTATGCAAACATGTTTTCAACTTCAGATTCAGGCTTTTAAAGGAAGTTTGTCATCCTCTAAGTCTGTTGACTTGAATTGCCACAAACGAGACAGCTTAAAAAAAAAAAAAACATATCCCTGAATCTCTTTTTTTTTTTTTTCCCTACTCATCTTACTCCTAGTCTCTGCTTACTTGCTCTCCCATAGATTTTTCATCTTGCAGTACTTAAAAAGATGAATGTTGTTCTCTTTTTGCCTTGCTTGAAGGGATTAAAGAGAGGAAAAGTGAAGTCACAGGCTTAAAATGGGCAGTCATCTCAGTCATGTCAGAGGATGCTTATACATGGATTAGTATTTATTGCTCCAGAGTATAGAGCCACCTCTTTATGCCTGTTGTAGGAAGAACAGATACTGAAATTTTGTACTGTCAGACAAAAATTGGTTTTGGTAGGTATTTACTATTTTTAAAACTGCTATAACTATGCAGCAGGAGACAGATTGTCACATGGAGCTAACAGATCCAAGACTTGTTGCAGATTCGAGATGGAATCTCTAAGTAGAAGTTACTGCTGCATTGTTGTGGCACTAAATTTTTGCTTGATGCTCAGCTGCATGTCCTCATTTGTCTTGGAGAGCATTACCCTTAAATGTGAACTGATGTGGGACATTAAATGTGCAGATGCTACAGTTTTTGGACTCTTACAGTCTGTGTGTAATATGTAATGCAAAGAAATGGAAACTCATTATTGGTATCCAAAACTTGCAATATACTTTTAAGAATAAGGGACATACATAATAAAAGAAGTAGTGGTGGAGGAAAATGTCTTCTGTGATAGGAAGATACAACATGTTTATGTTGAAAACTGGTTTGAGAAAAGAGAAAATGTGAAGAATAAAGAAATGTATAATGGTGTTACAGATAATTCAGTATAGAGGCACTTAATTTATCAGATGACCAGTAAGTATGTGGTCAAGTTTAAGCAAAATTTTTCTACTTTGAACAGTGGGAATTTTGTAATATGGACTGCAAATGCATAATGTCTTCAATATAATTAAACATTTAGTAAAGACTAACTGCTTTCATGATAGCTGTCAATCTTCTTGTAAGAATTATGTAGCAGATACTGTATGCTATGCTAAGTATTTCTTTAGCTTTGCATCATGTGTACTTCAGAAGGGTAATCAGAAGATACTCTAGGCAATGCATGAAGAATATGCTTTAACACAGTATATGTGTGTGGTGGTATAATGTTTTTCAAGAATGCTTTTGCATTTCTATTCTGTGAATTTTAGTTGTCATTCAGAGTAACTTGTTCTTATAATCATGTATTTGAAACTTCTAAGCATATTTACTTTTTAAAGTGAGAGAAAAAACATGCTATTACCTATTTAGGTACTGGATGGAATCTTAATTCCAGGAGAAAGAATTTGTGTCTCTATTTGTGCAATTTGAGGTTTTTTACTATTTTTCTTCTCCCTGTGTTAAATTGGTTAACACTTTTCAGTAGTTACGTGGCCATAAAGCAAAGCCAGACTTACTGCTTGGCAAAATGATTGTATGTTTTTGACAAAA
>VXBL01008892.1:182153-217759 GCA_013400195.1 Aramus guarauna
TTTTGTTTGTTTTAAAAAAAAAAAAAAAAAAAAAAAAAAAAAAAATTACTTGTTCTTAATGCTCCTTTCTTTCTTTCTATTGAATCACTCTTTCTAGTCCTGAGATATGCTTATAGACTGATCACTATCGTCTTTCCAGTTTTCCAGTAATGATTTGAAAATGCTATAATCAGATCTTATATTATTAAAATGTTATTTCAAGAAGTCCAGCAACACTTGTACTTACTAAGTATATTAATTAATATACAGCACTTTAAGTTAAAGACAATGTGAACTTCCAAGTGCACAGAATACTTCTTGCATTAAATGATTTTGGTTTCCTTTATTATTCTGATCTTTTGGTCATAACATTAATTCATAAAGGATCTGATACTCAATAATATAAACATTGTTAAATGTGCTAGTATCAGTAGTGTAAGAACAAGAGTCAGAGGTTCCTAGCTGAATCAAATTGCATTGATTTCAATCTTGCTTTGCAAGATTACCTTATGCATATGGTATACTTGATAATTCAGGTGAACAAGACTAATGCTGTAAAGTTAACATGGGATTTCATGTAGGAGCAAATAATAGGGGGGGACACAGCAGTTTATTAGAGAAAATGGGTGATGAACAGAAAATAGAAAGCTGTTGAAAGGAAATGTTTATAATGAAACAGATTTCAGCTGATGTATTAGAAGGCAAACATGGAAAGAGAATCAGAAAGAAAAGTGCCATGGTGTCCTGGGCTGCATTAAGAAGAGTGTGGCCAGCAGGTTGAGGGAGGTTATCCTCCCCCTCTACTCTGCCCTGGTTAGGCCACATCTGTAGTTCTGTGTCCAGATCTGGGGTCCCCAGTTCAAGAAAGACAAGGAACGACTGGAGAGAGTCCAGCGGAGGGCTACAGAGATGATTAGGGTAGTGGAGCATCTCTTGCATGAGGAAAGGCTGAGAGAGCTGGGTCTGTTTAGCCTGGAGAAGAAAAGACTGAGAGGGGATCTCATCAATGCTTATAAATATCTAAAAGGTGGATGTCAAGAGGATGGGGCCACTCTTTTCAGTGATGCCCAGTGACAGGACAAGGAGCAACAGGCACAAACTGGAACACAGGAAGTTACACCTGAATATGAGGAGAAACTTCTTCACTTTGAGGGTGACAGAGCGCTAGAGCAGGCTGCCCAGAGAAGCTGTGGAGTCGTCTTCTCTGTAGATATTCAAAACCCACCTGGATGCAATCCTGTGCAACCTGCTCTAGGTGGTCCTGCTTTGGAAGAGGGGTTGGACTAGACAATCTCGAGAGGTCCCTCGCAGCCCCTACCAATCTGTGTGATTCTATGAGAAGGAAGAATTAAGGAAAGCAATACATGAAGTCAAATTCAAAAGGAAGCAAAATAGTATGGAATGTTGACAGTGTTGGAACATTGATTGATTTTTTTCACTTTTTTTAATGGTAATGCTCGTAGAAAGATACACGGAATATTTTCATCTCTATGTGTCTAAAGCTTACTTCTTCCTACAGCCTCATCTCTGTATTGCTCAGAGTATCAAACTTCAGATTTGACCTTTAATGAATATGGAGACATCCTAAGAAAAACTAAGTGTTTTACTTTTTACTGACAAAATGTTTATTGTTTTTCAAAAAGAAATTGTTGAATGTGGGATCTGAGGGCTGGATTTAAGTTGTCACGCTTTCAAAAACAGTCACAAGTTCAACAGAGCCAGTTGTTTCAGCCTAACTGGGTGCCATTTAATCAATTGGCTTTGCTGCAGAGAGCTGGGAAGTTTTTCAAGAGTAAGTCACAGTGACATTAGCTTCTGCAGCTCTTGGGGTAACTTGTTTATAGTAACTTTTTCTACCTTCAGGAAAAAACTTTGAGCAGTGAATTTAGGGAGAAGAAGAGGAGCTCTTTGTGTGTATATGGTGGTATTTTGCTGTTGTTCTTTCTGGTGTGGCAGTGTGGGTCAATGTACTTAAGTTTTGTACTTCCAGGTCTAAATATGCCATTTGTGAGTTCATTCGCAATTAGCAGTACTTCTTATGTTAATTCTGATTCTCTGCACAGACAAGCAATTTTATGACTTTCAAGTGTTTACAACATTTGGCTTTTGTCCCAAAGAGATTTTTTAATCTATGTTTGAACAGATGTGTAAACCAACGTATAACTGGCTCATATACTTTGGTCTTGTTTAATAAGAGGTAGATAGATGCATATTTAGGGGGTTTAAAATACTTTTAAGACAGGCATTGACATGGTTAGGCTTGTATTCTATGCAAGTTATGCTTGCTTGAATTAAATTACAGTACAATCCTGATAATCCTGACAGAGTGACAAATACACTAGGTCTTATCATAGTGAGTTCTGAATATTATAAGTATTTTTCATGCAAAAATTCCATCAGAATAAATATATTTTAAAACTATCATTGCTTTCTTCTCTCAAAATACATTTTCCAAATAAAATTCTGTATTACTTACGTATATCTTAAAAAAAGAAAAAAGTGTTTAAATGCAAACAGAATTAGCAAGATAACTGTAGTATATTTATTCTGTAGATAACATCTGCTAATTCAATCTTAATTTTGTTACTATCATAATAATATTATTGGGAGATAGGGGTTTTACCTGAATTGGGGCCTTGGTTTCAGTTTTGTGTAATATAACTTTTAATAGTGCAGTGAAATTTTAATCTTTGGAGTTGTGCATTTAGCTTAGAGTGAAAAATTATGCCTGTAGGTCCCCTACTATTAACATCTCTTGCTGTATGCTAGTTTGAGGTTATTTGCCCAAGTAATGGATTGAGAACAGATGTGAGATCCCAAAGCTCAAGAACACTGAACAGCCCATGGAAATAAAGGAAGTGGACATGGATCAAATAGAAACACATTGGGAAGAAACATTGTAGATCCAAAACCAAATTTTGAACTGCAGATGACAAGGTGTGAACACAGTTTGTGTTTTCATCTCTCAAGTAGTGCTTGTAGGGAGACTGAGGCGATCACCAAGCAGTTATTCTTTCTCCAGTCTCATTGTGGGGGGGAAGGTAATGGTGCTTTTCTGGTTTTCCTCTGTCTTTTCCCTGCTCTTTAAATACATTCTGTAATTTTCATATTTCCTTTGCCTTTTGGGAAAGGGAAAATTTTGACAAGCACTTGTGAGAATTTCTGAAAAATAACTTGATGTGTAAACAGGATTATGTTTTTGTGCAAGTTGTTGACTGTCAATGAATGAGTTGATCTGTAACATGACCTTGAATTTGATTAAAACGTTACCTTTATATGACAATTACATTTAAAATTTTAATCTTATGATTTTTAATCTTAACAGTATTATAACGACAGTGTAATGTGTATTTTTTCTGTTCATTAACAGATAAATATAATGATACATCTTCTGAAAGTATCTTTACAACTCTGAATAATCGTGTGTGTGTGCACACTAGAGACTCTGATAGTGACAAAAATTATTTTATTGTAACTTTGGTATCTTTAAATAGTGTTGTGTTTTTATGTTTTTTCTTTGAGTGTTAAGTTGCTAAACTAAGAGTTCTGAATATGTACTGTGCAAAAATTGTGTAACACACATTAACAAGCAGGAAGCAGTGAACCCAAGTAATTCATTAATCTTGATACGTGACACCTTCTTGGATTAATTTACCTAGTAAGAGTGTAAGCTTTTCTATTTTTTTATAATATATGGAGGTTGTAAATGAGATTTGGATCCTGTGGTGAAGGATTAAGTATTTGTATGACCCCTGTTTACGCATTAGGGAACTTACGGAGATCTTTCATTTAGCCTCACATTTAACCTGTTCGGAAAAATATCCCACCTTATCCCACCAAGAATCAAGACTTGCCTTTAGTGTCCCTGGAAGTTTGTGACTGAGTAGGGAGTTTACACTGCAGCTGTGAATCTCATTCTTAGCACTCCAACCATTGAGTGCTAGCTAAGAGTGACAGAATTGGGCAAATTAGAGCTCATCATTATGTCCCTGCACAGCTGTTTTGATGATTTCCATGTCTTGTTTTACTAGAAAAATGAAGAAAACCCAGCAGAAGACACAGTGGAGAAGAACATTATTAATGGAGAGCAAGAAATGTTGACAAACAGTGAGCAACATCACCTGTATCTTATGCATCCTGTGACCCAGACAAACAAAAAAGTACACAGAGTAGGTTCAACCACCTTCTTGGTTGGAAAGACACCCAAAGGGATCCGCAGGTGAGACTCTTTTGGTGAGATGGAAATAAAATTCTAAGCTTGAAACAAACTTCTCTCTGGGCAGTTGCTTTTGTCTTTTTTTAACCATACTCAGGGAATATTGATGATGTTCTGTGGTAAGAGCAGAACTAGTGGGAAACTTCTACTCACACTACACAGAGTACCGTAATTGATTAATAAAATGAGTTGAACCCACAAATCACTTTAATGTGTTGATTCAGTGTGTCATATATTACATATGTGTGCAGATGTCATCACCACCAGTATTCATGGTATATGCACCATGCAGTATTAGAAACCAATGTTTAAATTGTATAAAAGCAAGAAATTTTATAGTGTCAGCTTCTGACTGCCTACTGGTTTTGCCCAGTGCTCTTCATTTCCATTGAAAGATTGTTAAAAAAAATTGAACTTGGTATTTATTTTTTAACTTGGGGCTCAATATTTTTTAATACTTCCTTTAATATGTTGTTTCCCCCCTCATGTTTGGAAAGATCTTAATTTTTATGTCCCTTTGTTTTCCCTTTTTTCCCAAAAACTGTTGCTATTATTAATATAAATACTCAAATTCCATTGTTACATAGATAGACGTTTAATAACAATAGCCAGATGGTATGTGGGAAAAGAAAATGCAAAACTGTAGCTAACTATGCAAATCTATAGAACTGGGATATATTTTTAATTTAGCCTTGAGAAAAATTACTATATGAGTTGGTATCTAGGGAATATCTCTGTGTTCAGACTCTGTCATATTAGCCAGCTGGCCTCATCTACCTAAACTGTTACTGTCATAGTGCCAGACTTGCTTACTGTTAAAGATACTGAACATTCTAAATATTTAAGAGGCAGATAGAGGAGAACCCTTCACGCTAAAAATCCTCAAAATTGTTATCAATAATTTGTTGAGGTAAAAATTTTCACAGGCAATGAAGTAAGGAAGGATGCTATTCCAAGTTCCTAAAGCCATATCTAGCAAAAACCTTAAGCCAATTCACTCTTAAATGTTAAGCAGGTTGTCTGTTAGCATCTCACTTGCACTTTGTAGTACATCTGGATCTGCTGTGCAGTGAATTGGGATCATGAGGTGCCTCAATTTGATGTGTTGCGGTTGCAAGGCTGAGTGGGAAGCTGCCTGCAGTCACCACATGCAAAGGGTATAGCTGGGGCTAGCCAGTCAAGTGGTATCTGAGGCCAAACAAGGTTAAATCTCACTGCCTTCTGGAACCCTCATACAGGAAAGGCAAAATGTGGCATACCCATTCTCTCGCGATAGCATAAACCCCCCTCTCCAGCCTTCCAGTTAGGTCACCTGATCCCAATCTATGGCTAACTTGACTAGGATGATCTTTAGAGCTTGGCCTCTTAGCAGAAACAAATACTCTGTAGCTCACTAGAGGGGACAGTCCCTGTGTCCTGTGAATTGTTCAGCCTGATCTTGTTTAGCAAGTATTTTAAAAGGAGTTTAACAACTACTTTGTGGTTTGTTTGCATCTATATCCCTCTGAAATCTGGTCCTTTGGTGCAAAATCTTATCTAAACTGAAAGTCGGTAAATCTGTGGGTTGTAAGCTGAGGAAGTCACAGTGGAGTTTGGGATTCAGAAGTCACTTCAGTTCTTCTAAGGTCATTATTCTTTCTTCTCATTGCTAGTAAAAACAAATCAAGCTCCTAATAAATAATTTACTTCTGGTGATTACTTTCTGGGATATGTGAAGTGCATGAATTCAATTAATTGAAAGCTGCTTTTGTTCCTAGTTAAAGGTCTCAACGTATTTTTCCTTCCTGATAATTACAGGAGACAATTTGAGGAAATGGTATCCCATTTTAATATGGGATCGGTGGAAGAACTGGCGGAACATATTGCAAAAGCTACATCAGAAACAAGGCAGATGATGTTGAAGGAATTCTATGTTTCCAAGCATCCAGAGATGGAGTCTTTCTTCCCAGTTGAAATACCAGCACAAGCTTCGCATTACTATGAGGAAAGAGAATTGGGTACAACACGCTCCAGAAAAAGAAAATCTGTTGTTAATTTTGGAAGATCTAAGTCTAGATCTTCATCAGCTAAAGGTCTACTTCTGAGTGGAACTACAGAAACACAGAACCAGCAGAGCCACAAGGGAGAATCAGAACAACTTCACAGTGACTCCTACATGCAAGATACTTGTGTTGATGCAAAATATAAACAATCAGCCACTGTTGCTACTAAACATATTGAAAGCGGAAACAGTCAGACATTCAAGGATTTTATGACATCTGGCTCGTTAAGCAGTAAATCAGAAATAATTGAGGTGCTATCTGTAAAAAGTTGTGAAGGACAGCAGGACTCCAAAGGAACACAGCCACCAAGAAAAAGATCCTTGTCTCAGTCAGAAAGTGGGGAGAGAAAAGCTCAGACTTGTAAGAAGTCTTTTGTGGACTTACTTGGAGATACTTCTTTTCTCAGTGACCTCTTCGGAAATGATGGAAGTGGGCCTACTGAATCATCAAGGAGATTCCCTTCAGGACAGGTACAAAAATCAAAGGAGAGACCAAAAGACTTCTGGGACATGCTGAGTGAGCAGAATGAGGAGAGCCTCAGAAAGCTCACAGACATAGCAGTCATAGAGAAGCTGTGTGAAAGAGCACCTCATCCCCCAGTGACAGGAGAGAGAGAGGTGTGTGACAGTTCTCTTTGGAAAAAAAATGAAAATTTTCTATGGAAAAAATACAGTCCAGATGATTCAGATGAACCATCCACTGCTACATCTTATAATGTAGTAAAATGAAAGTTTTCTGTGTGAGCTGCACTATAATTATCTTAGTTAAACATTAAATTATGCACAACTTCAACAGTATGCAGCAAAACATGATACCTCCATGAAATTAAAGGCAAAGTAATGAATTCATATTTATGATGATGGGGATTTATATTTTACAGATGTGAATAAATATGTAATTACATATGTAATATATAGTATATATGTGCATATATAGTAGATATGTACTATATATTGTTGTAAGCTATGATATCTTAATTTTAAATTAAACTTTTCAAAGTGTTCTGAGTACACTGTGCTCTGTTTCATCCTCATTTTATTTCTAGACTCAGAAGCAGTACTAAATAATTCTTTACACCTTCCTTTTGGATACCCTCAGTCTTCTTAGCAGAGTCTAATGATATTAAAAGGATTTGGCAATGATAGTGCATATTTTTTATAAGCCACTAGAGACTCACGGACTTCATGAGACATGGATGACGTCTTTGTGTCTAATAACGTTTGGTGGTGGTTTTTTACATCTGATTTTGCTCAGTCTCTCGATGAAGCTGTGGAGCTTCTAATAACCTTCAGTATCCTATAGCAGTGAGTTTCTCAGCTTGGTTGATGTGGAAAATCACAGATTTTTGTTAGCTTACTCATTTTCAGTGCAAAATCTACAACACATTAAATGATGCTAGGTGTCAAATTTAATCTTTCATTACACTTTCATATGCCATTTTTTATTTCTGTGGATTTCTAGCATGTCTTTGAGGTGGTGTGGTCTGGACAATACTTTGGCAATAAGGCTTCCTGGAGCCTTCTCTTCAGGCTGAACAGCCACAACTGTCTGTCCAGCCCTGTGACCATTTTCGTGGCCCTCCTCTGGACCTACTCTAATAGATCCGTATGTGTCTCATACTGGGTACCCCAAAGCTGGATGCTGTATTCCATGTGGGATGTCATGCGAGTGGAGTAGAGGGGGAGAGTTACTATGCAAAATTGCCACCTGGAGGACTCCTGTAGGGATTGGTCACACTTAATTATGAAGGTTTGGTTAATCAACCAATTTCAAGTCAGACCATTCTCTCAGGCCATGCTATTCTCATCTATGCAGATGACCAGCAATTCAAGGAATAAATGACCCAAGTAGACTGGGTAGGTGCACTATGCATCCCCACACCAGTGAAAGCATATAGAATCTGTGTTCTTGATTGCATCCCACTGTTCAACTCCATTACCCTTTGAGCCCCTTTTCACATAGGCAGCAGGAGGCAGTTATGGATATATTCCTCATGGCCTTCTGTTTTTGTAAGTGTGTGTTATCTGTTGCATGTGATGGGCCTTAATGTAAGTATGGTTGGTTCTGCTGCCAGGGCTGTTGAAGAAGCAGCTTATACAGCAGTGTAGGCTTCAGGAAAGCACTGGTGGCAGTCCCTGCTTTATGCCACCTCTGCTATGTAGGCAGGTTTCTGTCTGTAGCCCTGGGTATTGTGCATTCCTCGGGCTTTGGCATGACAGCCCCTTGGTGCTGCTTTTCAGCTGAAGCAAATGTGTTTACATGTGTCTTCTGCATTTCACTTCGTCCTCAACAGTGGAGTTTAAATGGGCCTGGTTATGATCATAGCACTTCTTACAACATCAAATTTGTATACTATTACTTCATGCTCTTTAGCTTTCAGGGCAAAAAAAAAAAATGTTGGGTTTTTTTGTGTGTTAGTTTTGCCCAGCAGTTCACTAGTTGCAGTTACTTGTTTGCAGACCCAAGCTTTCAGAATAAAAAGATGTATAAAACTGGGATCAGGCTGTAACTTCTCTCTGATGCATGTATCAAATGCATGTGTTATCAAATAGAATGATAGCTAATAATGTTGGTTTTTTACCCAGTCATGAATAACTTCATTTTTCCTCCTAAGAGGATGAGGAACATGACCTCAGGGTTCCATTTAGCATTTTGGATGCAAGATGTAGATAAGTCTATACATCTCTGAGAACATAATAAATACTTTCCAAGATGTACTTGGGGGTAGGAGGGGGGGAAGCTGCTGGATCTCATTTTTATTCCAATACTTAGTACACTACCAGTATTTCAGAAAGAAAGGGTTCACCTTGTCAGTTGTTGAGAATATGTAATATAGTGTATATGGAGTAAGGAATTTCCACATACTGACAAGTTGTCATCTTACTCCCAAAACACTGACTCTAATCAAATTTTGAAATGCAAACTGTTCTTCACAGATTGGAGAAGTTGTAAGATAAGCAATGTCTTATCCCATTTGCCGCATAGTCTGTCGTATTTCTCAATGCTATGGGATCACGTGAAGAAGTACCTGATCATGTATAACCAAAAGAAGCCAGCGCTTCATGTTGCTCTGGAAACCTTAACCCTAATCTTTGATTTTTGTAAGCTTTGAAATCTCAAATGTAATGCAGTATTAGTATAAGGTTTTACATTGAGTATACTGTATAAATTGTTTTATGTGAAGGGTAAATGTTATGAAATTTTAAAAGCTTGGACACTGAAGCTGCACAGCAGCAGTTTGTGAACGGTGGTGGTTTTTGTGGTCTGGATGACTGCCCATTGGAAAATAAGCTTAAATTTGATCTGGAGCAGCTTCTACTTTAGGTCATGGGAAGCTGTAGCAGGCTTTGCTCCGTCTCTGTGTTAACCATTATGCGCTTATTGTAAGTGGAAGCCATCTGAAGACTTTATTGGGAAATCTGACTTAACTACCTGGAACAAGGAATTTGGTATTGAACATACATGATAAAGCAGAAAGAGGTTTGGTCTTTGCAGGCAACTAACTTAAGATAAATGGGTTCCCTGTTTCTCTCAACCTGAATCTGTGCTGTTACCATTGTATTATACTCAATTATATTTAAGATACAAGTTGAAATGTAGGATAGTCAGTTGGAGCAGCTTTTAAAAAAAAAAAAGTCTCAACTAAGAAAATAAAAGAAGCTGCCATAAAACTGTTAGTTATTGGTACATTTGAATTGTGTACATCTGAAGGAAGTCAATTTAAGACAGGGAATACATGGACCCTTCCTGTTGATGTTAAATAGGGCATAAATTAAGGCCTTTTGCTGGTGGCATCATTCTTTTCTTTACAGCATTCTTCTGCTCAGAGACACAAACTACTGTTTAGCTAAAGAAGAGGATATTTGGTGGAATGAAGAATATGGTCATCAAATATGTAAAAAGGCTGCTGCATAGAGAAGGGGAATAGTCCCTTCATGTCCACAGCAAAAAGAGAAGAGTTAAGTGCTTAAACCACACCAAAGGTAATTGAAGTTAGATAATAGGGAAATGCTGTAACGGTAAATGTTGTATATTAGGTTGAATAGTGCCAATATTGGACGTCATCGAGAATGGGAGAGACAAGTATCTGTTAGAAGTTGCATAGGTAAAACTGACCTTATTTTAGGCCAGAAGGAGGGACTGGTAGCTTCTCAATCCAAGGGCCAGGAGGGGATAAATAACTTTGATTTCAGCTGATGTCAGGGCCACTAGAGAGAGGTTTCACCTGAGCACCACTGGTTTGTCAGTCATGGTCTAAATCAGTAGATACTGGGCACAGCCAAAATCTGATTGAGTGAGGTAAGATGTCTCATTTCACTTCTTTTAGAAGAACGTCAGAGCAGTGTAACTGTGCAGGTACAAGGCTGAACTGCAAGGCTGATTCCCAAGTACAAAGCTGTCATCATTTTCCTGAAGTACTCAGGAAATTATGTTTCTCATGTATATGGTGATGATGTGCATGACTCAAAACCTTAATAGAAGTACATGTTTTATTCACATGTATGTCAAGTACTGATAATATATTTGTGGAAATGCATTTGTTATCTGCAATTAAAGTGAGCTGCAGGAAGATGTCTTGAAGTAAGATTTATATCACTGTGTAGCTTCCTGTGCAAATTTAACATATTTTACCAGGTAGTATCACCTAAGCCATAAATACTGCAATTCTGTGCCCTAGGGATCTATATATAAAATACTTTTGTCATGAATAAGATGTGTGTATGTTTTTAAAAAAAAGAATCTGAACAAATTCAAAAGGGAAGAACTTGACCTATATTTTTCTTGGTCATCTTGAAAATCTGTTATTATCATTTTGCTTGGCTTCAAAAATGGAGGAGGCATTGAGGGATGCTATGTTTAGGATTATGGTGAGCGGAGTTCATATAGCTGCTGCGCGTAGGTTCCTGCACAGTTGTAGGGAGAGACAGACTAGAGCAAACCTGTAACAGCCTCCTAGCCTAAGGAGGTGGCTTCATGACAGTTATCACCTGATCTCAATATAAATCAGCCAGGAGGAGAAGGGCATCTTTTTTGTCATCACTTTCAGCTGGAAAGGGCTCACTACATTTTTACTGTTACTTATTGCCATTTCCTTGTTCTTTTACTCAGTCAGGTTCCTATGGGTCTGGCTCTGGGTCCCTGACCTAACAGGGTGTACCAATTGTTCCCATTGCCTTCAATGGAAATTCTTTGGGGAAAAAAAATAGGTTGGCAGTGAAATAGCAAGAAATCTGACCCTGCCTATGCTAATAAATGCAGCTCTGTCAGCAACCTGTTTACAAAACTGTCACCAGACCTAGTTAAAAACACTGTGTGTGTCCTGGGTCTGATTTGCAGTGTAGTTCAGATCTTAAGCATGTTTTGCAAACTGGAGGTATGCTTATAACTAGATTGGGGAGTAGCCATGTGGTACACAGATTTCATATTTGGTCTGGGAGAATGAATAATTTCAGGTAATGAATATGTTTGAGAAAGTCAGGGTGTGCATACAAACATTTCGTGACCACAGTAAGGCAGTTTGAAAGGACGTATTTGCTCAGCTTTAGCAGGTCATGACTTTGAGCACTGAAAGGCAGACTGACGCCAGTGCCACGGCTTCAGCACAGTGAGTGAAAGCAGCTTTAATAGGAGGGAAGGGAAATTGGTAATGGCATAGTCAAAGTTACTAGGTATGAATAGGATGGTTTAAGTTACTTGCTTAATCTTAACAGCAGAAGAAGGAGAGGGTTCTGTTCTTCCAAGGAAGCATTTAACTGCCTTTGCTGCTAGGTATTTTTCTGGTCCTGCAGTGCCCTGCATATTTTATTCACTGCATACCTTCCAGCTTATGCAACAAATGAGGTAATATTCTTATGAAACCTCTCTCTCCTTGCATTTGCACATTCCATCATTCGGTACATCTTGACTGGTGCATCCTTTATAGAAAAAAAGTAGTAATTGTCTAAGTAGACTTTGTGCCAGAATCTACCTTCCTGGTTAAGGCACCTGAAATGTAGATAACTGGCTTCAGGTAACTCAGGAAATTCAGTTCCTGTGATCTAAACTGGATGTGTGGATGTGCAGATGAGAGAGGTAGGCAGTGATTCGGAGGATTTAAGAGGTATCCCTCTTTTCCTATAGATCACATGTGGATCACAGAAGGATCCTCGTGGTGCTAAATGAGTATATCTCGTGTGTTTCTGCCAGCTAATTCTGAAAGAGAAGGAGCGTATATCTAAACAAGATGACTGGAGGGCTTCAGAGTTGTTTGCTTGCCATCCTAACCTTTGTTGAGCTGGCATCCAAAACACTGAATTTCCTTTTTCAAAGACCAGGTGAAGATTGTGCTCTAAAATGAAAGTAATTGAATGTAGGTATGTTGCATATGCATGATACTTGAGGACAGGTTATCTCAATTGTTTTTTGAGTTGGCTTGAGCTGAGAGGATGGAATCGAGCAGTCAGAACCTGACCCTGTGTCTGTGTGTCTGTGTGCAGAACGACTGAATTGCAATTGCAGACATAACTTAAACAAACTGAAGCATGAGCAGGCCTGCTGCGCTAAAAGCATTGTTTTCTGAAAATGCACAAACACAGCATAATTACATTAGAGTTTGGAGTGGTCTATTGTAGCAAGTCCCAATGGCTGAACATTGGTAGTATATTTGATATCAACATTAGCAATCCCTAACACTGCACCCATTATAGACAATGGCAAAGCAGCGGGGATAGCTCAGATGCTAAACAAATACCAGCTCAACTCAGAATGAATCTGTGGTTTACTTCAACAGATCTGTTTATACTAAAGGGATTTTCTTCCCCTATGGTTTGATATTAAGTTGTTTCCATCAAGTGAACGCTCATGTAAACATGATCTCCTATATCACCCTGAAAATCATTCTATGCCAATTACTTTAAAAACAAATGCCAGATGTCTATTTATATTGTTTGAGGTAAATGCTCACAACTGTTGGCAGCACTGGCCTCGCCATGATTCAGGCTGTCCTGGAAGTTCCAGCACAGTTTCTAGTTGTTCTGGTTTATAATTCAATGACAAAGAAAACAAATTCATACTGTGGTCTAATTGGAAACATAATTTAAGTACCTCTGATACAGCTGTTTTCTTAAAACTTCTCTTTTGTGCTTTGGTCTCATTGCCTCCACAGTAGATTCAAATGTGAACTTGGTTTGGTCCTTCTATGTACGGATTTTGTGCTAGCATAGCTAGAGTAAGTCAGGCTCTTCTTGCCTCTCTACTTGCCCCTCACTGTTTTGTAGTTGCAGTTATATATATGGCTGGATTACAATAAATAAATTAAAGGCAAATAAATAAAATATTTAAAATAATAAATAATAATATATTTACAAATATAATTTTTTTAATAAATTTTAATTATAATGTTTATATATGTATAGTATAAATTACAGTTATATTGTAGAGTATCTGTACAATGTAATTGACTTCTAACATACATGGAGAGACATTATGATTGGATGAAATTCATATTTTGGTCCTGTGGCAAAACAAATAGTAGGTATTTTACCTCCACACTGTTGTCTGAACCTTGGGAACTTAAAATAATTTTGTGGGTCTATCAAACTGTTGTAACTGGGTTATTCATCATCTGACGGCACTTTGTTTCAAACTCAGAAACCTTAGGCTGCTAAGAAAACACTGAAAAAATGTAACTTGCATCCATAGCGAATACCTGAATTCAGTGGCATTCGTGTCTTTGATTCTTTGTAAGCTGCACACACGAGAAAGGCAGAAAAAAGATATGAAAATGCACTTGGCCTAGACTGTGGTATTTCTCTTGAAAAGTTTCTGGATATTTATGAAGGGATTATCTTCACAGATTCCATTTCACTGAGACAGAAGCAGTATGAAGGCATTTAAAGGGAAAAGTTGGACCTGCTTATGTAATGGAAAGATTAAAATCCTCAGTAATAGTGAGGAAAGCTGTTTAAAGTTGGGTTTTTTTATCTTTACCCATTGGTTCAGGTACTCTATGTATTAACATTTGTGAATACCAGTAAAAGGGGGAATATCCTAGCCATTGACTGAAAAAAGCCAAAGACATGAAACCTGTTTGCACCTGGAGACCAGGATGTCAGACTGTTCTGGCACACTTACCCAAGAAGGGTAAAGGGTTAGGCATTTTGACAATGCTGCAGTGTTTTCTCTGCATGGTTAGGTATTTAGACTGTGGCAGTAGGTTCAGTGTGATTACAGTTTTTTACATGACGTGATTACATGAAGTCTTAGCCTCTGCCGTGACAAGAGACAGCTGTCTCCTGGTAGTCTTGAGGATGATGTGTCTGAAAAAAAAAAATGGTAAGAAAATAATTTCAGAAAGTTTAAGGAGTTAAAAAAAATGTTGTGGGGGTTTTTTTTGTATTTTACTTTCCTCACCATGGAAATCCCAAGAGTCATCTTAATAGAAGACTTCCTGGTGAAGACTTGGAGTGAGCAATAAAACCCTCTGTAATTCAGTTACTATAGTTTAAGCATGTCGCTGGTTTATCTTTTGTTGTTTCATTCCTTCGGAGGCAAGAAGTGGGTGTTCAGAACCACTGGGAAGCTGCAGTGAGTCTGTTCTGCCTGGTGGCAGAGAACTTCCATTTTTAGCCTTGCAGGATTACAGGATAACAGACATGAAGTCTGTGATATGTGTCTGGCTTTACCTTTTGTTTTTGTTCAGGCAGGGAACCGGGAATTAACTAGGAAAGATAATAGCTACCCAGTAGTTTGGTTTGGATGAGTTGAGATGGTAGCCACTGTGCAGCTGTGGCCTTTTCACAGCTGCAGAGGCTGCAGCTGACCTGGAGGTGCAACCTGGGATTTCTTCATTCTTGGCTTTGTGCTGGGACAGTCATAGGGAAATACTGCAAAGGGAAATACTGCAAATCTGAAAGGGAAAGAAATAAAGGGACCTTTCCAAAAACAAGTCCGTTGCAGAGAAGAGGGGTGATATCCTTGGGAAAAAGTTAGTATCAATGAACTTACAGTTAAAGAATATACCATAAGGCATTTATACCAGTTTGCATGAGCATTTTTAATGCTGGCATTTTCTAACATTTGAGTGGTTTTATATCTTTAATATTTGCAGTGCAGTTTTGACAATGTGCTTTTTGAAAACCTTAATATAAAACCAAAACAGAAAAGGAATTCTATCAGTTAGAAGTGATTGATTCCCATGTGGAACATCATCAACATTTAGAATCGCAGTTTCTGTTACTTGACCAATTGGAGTGGCTAATTAGCAGGAAGTAGTAGGTTACAGTCTCTTCTGTGGACCAGCCAGTTAGGGGAAGAAAGGATGTAGTTGCTGGTAGATGTCACAGAAACTGGTTGAAAACAGATGAGCACTGGCATCTGTGAATTCTTGATTCTATTCTACAGTCTGGGGAGAGTGTGTGTTTAACGCAATGGATTATTATGCCCTGGCTGTTCTGCTCTCCTGTTGCATTTGTCTCTTGGAGTCCACTCTGCTTTTCCATTTCTTGTTACCCCAAGCTCTTCAGCTTGTTTCCAAGCTGACAAGCTTCCTGAAGTGTACTGCATGGGCACCTTTAAAAGGCATTGATAGTATAGCAAGCAGAACTTCTCAGCTCTCAGTTTTGGTGCCACAGCAGCTCCTGGGGGCCAGGACTAGAAATTGCATGAAAAGTCCCCAACTGTGCTGTAGATCCTTTAGTAGTTGGGAGCCTGCTCAGTTAGTTGATCTGTGGGAAGGATGCACACACGGTCTGGGGAGGGACATGAAGGAGGTGTGTGAGGTCAAGATCATCTGTTTCAGTGGAGCATTCAGAAAATAATGGTGCTACTTTTTAGGAGACTTATATGGAGCATGGATACAACACATTTTTTAGAACTTTATAGCGTGGCCAAAATTTGGCATGTTTTCAGAAGGCTAGTACCAGGCATGATCCTGATAGCCTGATCCCTTACAGTAGGGATTCCTTTTTCCTCCCTCAATATCTGTTCCAAAGCACACAGAAAAAATAGATTTTCAGTGAAATGGCTGTAACAAAAACATGGGGAAAGGGAGATTGCTCCCCTTTAACCCCATTTTCAGAACAGCTGTAATATTTTAGTTGAAACTTACCAGAAAAAATCAGCCTGACACAGACACTCCGCATGGAAAATTTCAGCTTGAGCACTTAGGGTTTGGCAAAGTTATAAACAACTGAAAGCAGGGTCGTATAATGGAAAGTGTTAAGCAAGCTTAACTCTGGGTGGAAGTAACAGCAGTGCATATAATACAAGTATAGACATTTGCATGCATAGGCAGATACAGAGTATTGAGGATGATGGAGTAGATATCAATGTCTGAGTTGGATGATGGTATTACCAATCAGGTACAAAGCAACAAATCAGGGATGGAAGTCAATCTGCAAGTACCTTTGCTTGTTCATTTTTAGCTCTGCAGGGGCAATTCATGCTGCAGACATGCTACAATTCTAGTGCAGGAGAAATCCTTACCTGTTGACCACAATGAAGCCACTTCTTTTAGACCAACATAAAGGAAATATTTAAGGGGAGCTGAGCAGGGGTTTGTGTTTAAGTGTACTCGCTTGCTGCAAGGCTATCGAGAATTAAGCTCTGGAGATTATATTGAAGCAATGGAGTAACAGCTGTGGAAAAGTTTGCCCTTTGCCTATTCTGTTTGTAGTTTGTTCTCACCAGCCATGCAACATAGCTCCTATGCTTGGGAGAGGAAAGGATGTGAGTTTTTTATATGCAACAAACTTATCTGTTTTACTTCACTGGATTATAATGGAAAATAATATTTTAAACACTCACTGATTTTAGCTTAACTAAACAAGGAGTGACAGAACCAACATTATTCTTTAGGAAAATTGTGGGGAGGGCTTTTCCTCATCTCCCTATACAGTAAAAATAGCTTTAATGTGTTTGCATCAGCAGTTTCTCCTCCTGAAAGCTGTGTTTAGATGGCATAGGCTTTTTGGTATTTCTCTTTGGCATGGTACGCACATACTGTAGTAATCCATTTTTTCATCAGCTTGTTGCTAATAATGAGCCACCTAAGCTCTGAAAACCTCCCTCTGCCGTTAGCTGTAGAAGAATGCTTAAAGGATTTAGAGATGTCAGTCATCATCTTGTTTTTTAGCAGGATTGTGTATATGTGTGCACAGGGACGAGGGGAAGAGAGCGTGAGCTGGAGTTCAGAAATTACACTGTGTGTGTGGTCTGAGGTTATTTCTCATTTCATGAAATGCACGCTTCATTCCTGGCTCAGGCAAAACTTGCACGTCACTGAATAAGTCCCTTATCCACTTTCCAAAACACTGAAGAGATTTGAAAGGGCTCTGTGGGTGGACTGCTACTATCAGCAAAAGCAAATAAGCTAACCTATTTAGCTAAGCTTTTTTTTTTATATTTAAACAGAATAACCTTCAGCAACACTTGAACAATTGTGACCAGCCAAGGGAAGAGAAGGGGGGGAAAAAACCAGAAGTTTAAGTAGTCACACCTTAATTAACATTAAAGGCTGGATTATAGTTCTTGATGTGTGAAGGTGCTGTCTGATCAGTCCAGGGAGAACACTGGGGAATGGTTAAATGAATGGACTGTGCTGCTAGGTGTCCCCCTGTGGTGCACTGGTCATAGTTTATTCAGCATTTCACCTTCCTTTAATCAAATGTGGTGCAAACTCATTAAAAAGATGAATCCAAAGACTCCTTGTATCAAGTTGTTTTGCTGTCTAACATAAGTAAATGGTTCTGTCCTGGAAAACCATGGGTGTCCAGCAGCAAAGCATTTGAGTAGCGAATGCCAGCTCTGTGCTAAATCTAGGCATCCAAAATAGATTATGGTTTATTTCATGGCAGAAAAAAAAAACAACCAACAAAAACACCCCAAACAACAAAAAAATCCCAGAATGCAGTTAGGCTGCCAACAAACCAAACCAGCAACTCTAGGTGGGTGAAACCCAAATGGCAGGACAATACTAGGTAACCTTACAAAACGTTACTGTTCATATAATTGGAAATTAATTGGGCAGAAAAAGGCTGAGTACTCCAAATTCTGTTTTCAATCCATTACTCAGTGATCAGAATATCATTCATCTTGACAGATTTACTCTAAATTAGCAATGTAGCTAACACCACAGCTGTCCAGCCTGTGTATTTACAGGATTAACTTTCTTATTGCTCTGAGCTAGATTAAGATGGAAGAATCTCTTTCAAAGTGACCTTCAGACAGAGATCTTGGAGACTGAGAGATCAGAACAAAACATGGTCGTGTAATTTGGTTAAGGCATCCAGTGGCAGGGATGAAGCAATGATCTCCTAGGTAGCACAGGATGGACCCACACCTCTCAGAGGTCCAGCAGAGTATAGGTCTACAGGCCTTTGCCTGAGGAGAGAGGTTGTTGCTTCATTGTGGCATGAGAAAGGAAAAAGTTGGATTGGAGGTGAAGGATTTTCCTGAGACCTTTTCAATCCAAAATGCAACTTTGAATACTTCTCACCTGCCAGAACCAATGTTAAATTGGGTCCCAAGGGTCTCAAGTTCTGAATGAACAGTGGAGAAATGAACATTGCCAAGAGGCCATTGAATCACAAGAGAGAAGGACAAGGTATTTGACGGTTTTGCTTCCTTCATGACATTAGCAATTCCTGCTTGCGCAGTACAGGCTGAAGACTAATGAATTGCCAAAGCCATGTCACATGTTGTCTTTGCACAGAGCCAGAAAGAACTGGCAACGCTGCAGTTCTTGTCTGTGTCCACAGCCCAGTGCCACAGACCTCTTCCATCACATCTTCCATGTGGGAATGAGGGGGTTGTCTTAGCCTTCATTTTGATGTCAGATCTGCATCTGCCCCTAGTTGCCTTCTCCCCATGGGGAAACTGAGGCACAAGACAGGTAAACAATGTGTGCAAAAAGTCTGTGATGGACCCAGGTTGCTGCAGACTGGAGCTGCAAAACCGTTCTTCCTTTCTTAGGTTGCGTAGCATCCTGCAGCAGATCTTCCACTGGGTTGGTTGACAGACCTGCCCAAATGGTGAGCACTGGAGGGGGTTGTGACTTGAAGCATTTTATGTGATCAAGAATGGTACAGAAATCTTCAAATACAATCTAGGCAGGTTAGTCAACGTAGGCCCAGAAAAGATAAATGTGTTGGGGTGTGTGTAATTAAAAGTTGAGGGTAAAGAAATCTGGACAGTGGAACAACTTAGCTGGTGGGGAAAGGTGGGATTTGAAGAAATTTTTAGAGTTTACTACAGGCCTATCACAAATGGTCCAGAAAGACTTCTGAATAACAGCATACCAATACACTACAAAAGTTATTATATGTTTTCCCTGCCCTTGGATGACAGCAGTTGGTGTTGAAGTTCTCCACATTTCACCAGCTCCAAAACTGAAATTTATCTTCTGTTGTTGTTTATTTAGTCTGACTAGTTCTGGACAAGGTGTTAGCCCCTCATTCATTTGTGCTTAATGCACAGCAGCAAGTCCAGCTGCTGAATATGGGGCTTTTCTCAGCAGTTGTCTGCATTAGTGTCTGGCTACTAAGACCAAGCTATGCTGCCAGACCTCCACGATGCTGTCCAGACAAGGCTTTCCCAGAGCTGGATGAGCCTAGGAAAAAAAAAAAACAAACCAAAAAAAAAAAACCAAACCCAAAACCCTCTTTGAGAAATCAATGCCAATTTCAAATACCGCACTGTAAAGTGCTTCTGCTTGTGAAGCTAGCAATCAGAAAACCTCTGCCTGGAAGAGGGCTCTGAACCAGCTCCTATTATGGGACCTGACGCTGAGTTCTTGGTGGTAAATGACCACATTACTCTTTGGGGCCTGTGGGTGTCAAAGAAAAGATGCATGTGAGAGAAGTCACTGGCTGAAATTAAGGGCATGTTTTGAAACTAAAGGTAGTTTAGTAGCCCAAGCCTGTTTCTGATTAAAATCAGAGTCCTTCAGATGAATGGAATGTAAACCACATACCAATTATTGGAATCCCATAAAGGAAACTCCCTTTTCCGTCTGTCTATCCATCCATCCGCCCACCCACACAAGTACAGTGTCTCAGAAATATCCCTTTGTAGAAATGATGGAAAAATTCAGTGCTGGCTTCCGTTTTCCTTACCTCCCAGGTGCTGGATGACAACTAAAGAGATGAAATTGCAGTGAAGCCACTTAAACACTTATCAAAGAAATGGACCTGCTAATTAAAAGGATAATATTTCCTGGCACTGAGACAAAACATACAAAGCTGAATCTCGAGGCCTTCCTCAAGCAAACTTCTGTGGGAATGTGGCTGCGTGAGGGCTGCAGGAGCAAGCCTTAGAGGAAGACCTGCTCAAAGTGAAAGCATTAGATCAGCACACTAGTTAGAAGAAAACACCAAGGCATGTGTATGCCTGTTTCATTTACCAGAGCTCTCATTGCTTTGCATTCCCGTTGCACTCTTAATTGAGGCTCTTCTGTGTAACTGATTACAGTAATTAAATCTTCCCATCCCTTCTCTGAGGCAGGAGGTATTTCTCCTAGGTCAGCTGTGCATTTTAAGTTTCATAGTATCTATTTTACAGATGGTAAAATCAAGACACGAAATTCAGACAGCAAATCAGTGCAAGAGTATGACAGAGTCCCATTCCTGGCTCTAACCACAACACCCACTGTTTCTCCTAAGTATGCGCTAATCTCAAGCACACTACTTAAATGAGCAGATCTTCCGTACATGAATGAAGGCAATACATCTGTTTTGGTGAGCACTCTCTAGTTCTAACATCCGTGACCCCATGTAAAGAATTTAGATCCATGATAAAAGTAATGCTATGGCATGCTTTTTACATTCCTACTCTATTTGCAGGACAATTCTGTCTCAATGCAAAAGGCAGCCTTTGGACAGCTGGAAGAAGTTTTAAACATTAATAATTTAGGTAAGGGTTGATTCTACAGCGGTATTATGGTCTAGTTCACGGTAACTGTTTTTTGATACTCTGCTGGCCTCTAGAGGGATAATTTATACACAAGCTGAAGCAGTAACCTAGGGATTTTAAACATTACTGCCTGCTCTTCGGTCTTCTTGCCAGGTAATACTTTTCTATTTTGTAAGGCCTTTAAGTAATGAGGCTTTGTAGCCCTTTGGAAACACTTCACTTCCATGATTTTCCTTCTCTCTGGGCAATAGATGTAAGGTATGTTTCTTCTGCTCAAATAAATAAGGGTAGAAGATCCTGGCAATAAACGCCTCTCAACTGCTGAAGTGAGAAGCTCTGAGGAAAATGTGCCAGATTGTGAGAGAAATGCGGAAAATAAAATACAGCTTTTTTAATAATATTTATTTATAATTTAAAAGCTCCTAAATACTAAGAATTCTCATGAATCCTGTCATCTTCAGCATAAATGCATAACTGCATTGTGTTTTTTAAAAAAAATTATGGCTTTGAAATCCCCAGAAGGTAGCACATCTTCCTTGGCTTTTTCTGCGTTCTGTTGCAAGGGTTTGCTGTATTTTCTACTTCATTCCAAGGCCCCACCTTTTTTATTTCTTTCACAATACATGTATTAAATCTGAGGAAAAACACTAAACAGGAAGGTGGACAATTTTTGTCCTCCACATCCTCAGCTCCATCCTGGCCCTTTGCCTCTACTCCCCATGGCCAGTTCTCTCCCAGTCAAAATGTCTTGGTCTCCTGAGGGTATCCCCATTAGCATGCTATTGGCAGTTTCCCACTTGGAGGGAGGTTGGCTTGCTGGACCCCGGCCCAAACTGATTTGTAACTTCTCTCTGCCTAGTGATGCAATAATTGTAGAACATGCTTATATTAGCTTCTCCTTCTACCTTGGAGGTGAACATCAGGAGCTCTCAGTGTAGTGAGGAGCGACATTTAGAGACCATCCTCATGACAAAGGCTGTTTTAACATTTAAGTTGACATACCCGTGGACCAAATACTCCCACAAAGTTCTTTGCTCCGTTTAAATATGTACAGCAAATATTATTGGGTGCAACAAAGGGTCCAGTAAGGCCTGTGTGGTAGGGGACACAGCTGTCACCAGGTTTGCTTCTGTTGACCCTGATTCTAGTAAAACACTGAAGGAAGTAAAACACTGTAATAATCAAGATCTGCATCTGCAATCTACAGCAGAACTCATTTTGGCTTTAGGAGGGCTAGGCTTCCAGTCTCGTGTGGAAAACCGGAAGATCCCACACCACTCCAGCACGGTTACCTCCCATGGAAAGATTTCCTCTCATTCCTCCTCTGTGCTGTTGTTTTGCAGATACATCAGCAAAATAGCACAGGCTGAGTTACCTGTTATTCATCAAAGTTTGCATATACTGTGCATCACTTACAGGAAGCTATCAGGTTAAAGGACTGAAGCACAGTGTAGTGACACGCAAACGTTTGGCAAGAGCTTTTAAAATTGTCTGAGCAGCTACTGATGCTTGCTGTGTCCCACTCGAGAAGCAAGACAAGGTAGCCTGTATAAAGCTAATCTTCATGAGGCTGTGTAGCTACTAAGTACAGTTATCAGACATCATGGCAAGTCTATGTGGTTTATATGCATTGTTAGTAAAAAATGTGTCTGCAAATGGAGAAAGAATGAAACAAAGGAAATTCTAAGTGTTTGATTCAATTAAGAAAATTAATGGATCTGTGCAGAGCTGCGGAGTTTCAATGTTGTTTTGTGGGCTTGGTTAGTGTGTGGTGTGCACAAGGAGGCAATCAAAAGGCAGCAAATGGCTGGCTTGGCCCTAAAACGTGCACTAGAAATTACTGGATTAGTGGCAACAGTAACTACAGATGCCAGGGAACTGCAAAAGCGACATGTCATCTGTGCAACAAATAACTGGGGTCAAAGAAAAAGCACAAAGACCACATTCAAAGACTGTGTCCTTTTGTTGTGGGAAGCAGCCTCACAATGCAAATGCTTATTTGTTCAAACAAACCTTGAAGAAACTGCTGGAAATTGGGACAAATTCAAAAAATATGCAGGTCAGTGTGAACTTTCAGGAAGATAACACCACGGTATTTTGGATTCATCGGGTTGCAGATGACAGCACAGAACCAGCCGAAAATGTAGCCATTCTGCAGCTGCAATGCGACACAACAATAATCACCATTTATTAAATGAGAGTTAAAATGGAGCTTGATATAACCTCCGTGGTTCCTCTAACTTCACAGCCAGACTACCAGACAACCTAGAGGGGCGAATATGCAAAAAATCTTGATGCTATGAGCAACTTAAACAGGGGAAATCCGTCTTTTTCTCTTGGGTGTTATTACAGTAAATTTCACATGTAGTTGTAAAAAGCTGAGGCTAAAACTCCGTGTTGCAAAGCACAGGAGCGCTGCATTCTTTGGCAGAGAGCAGCAAAAGGATATTCATCTGATTTGCCGAAGTACAGAATATCCAGACAGCTTACTACGGAGGCTAAATTAGGTGCTGAATCTCAACGCCTTGCCCGCCCCGCTCCCACCCCAAGCTTTGGTCTGAATCACTCATTATTCTCTTGAATTTGGAGGCTGAAACAGGCATGCAGTGTCAGTGAATATGGCCCAGAGTGCCTGAGGGATTGGAAAGAAAGGCAGGGGGGCAGGAAGTTCCTGCCTAAATAAAAATGGAGCTTCAGTTTCAGGTATGTCAAGTTTGCATCAAAACTTCTGGGAAGTCCAAGAAGTCCACGGTTTCTGAAAAGGATTCACCTTTGCCTAAAAGGTGAACAAGAGATTTCCCACATGGAGTGGAGGCATGCCATGTGCTGGCAGGTCTTTCCTACTCTTGAGGTTCAGTCTTCCACGTCAGCAGAACGTCGCTGTGCTCCTGTTAACAGAGGAACTTAGCAGCTACTAAGGGCTGCTGGGTAGAAAATTATTTTCTCCTGTTGCCAATAACCAACTTCTAAATCTTGCTCTAGCAGTATATGTAAAGGTCTTATGAGAATGACAGAGAAATGAGATCCTTTATGGCACCAACTGTTAGGGTATTCACTTCAAGCTATCAGTTAAGTTGCAAGCGTTGGTTGCTTGCCAGTGAAAGCAGGAGGTATTAATACTGACAGGACCCGAACACAGTCAATTTACGTCATATTCTGATATGATGGGGCAAGATTTGACATGACCCCACATTGGCTAAACCATAGTGTATTACGGCAAATGGATTGACTCATACACGCAAACAACTGTTTTAGCCTTCTTTAGTTGAAAACAAGTCAAAGTAGCTAATTTGTTTTTTCGGATGATTGTTCCCATGAATCACCATTGTTTTTATACTCGAAGCAATGTCAGGGTCTTGGGAAGATGATGAATCAAAAGTCTTTATAAGAAGTAACTAGGTATTCATATACAACTAAGGGAGAAATTTTATGTTATTAATAGTAATGCCTCTGTAACTTTTTAATATCTTTTTTATAGATTCATAGAGTTTAAAGCCAGAAGGGACCATTAGCTTCTTTCACACCCATTGAATTTCATTTGCTTTATGTTAGGACATTAAGCATACTCACAGTACAGGAACTTTAAACAGCTTTCACTGTACTTTATACTTTCAAGATTGTCCAGAGCAACATATGTATAGATAGCCTTCAGACGTTCAGTATAATTAGCAAAACATAATATCTAAAAGTCAACCATTCCTATATGATTTTTCCACATTATTTTGCTCTGTCAAGAACATAACATATGAGGGGAGCTGTTCCATCATCCATTCTTATTCATCTGCACACACTGTCAGAAACAAGACAACTGATTTCCAGTAAACCCCTTGGGGGTTTCAATTTTTTTCCCTAGAAACAGGAATACAGGCATCCACGCTGGATTTATATTTTCCAGAGCCTATCTCACTACCTTGCTTAAGTCTGAGATTCTGAATAGGATTTCCAATGGGGATTCCAGTATGGAGTTCACCTTTCATAACTGGTCTCTTTCCTCAGAGAGTTTTTAGAAATTCTCTAACAAAGGGAAGAAACTCATTGGAATAGTAGGAGAAAACTACTACTTTCAGCTTACAGGGTAGACTGTTTGCTGGCTAAAATCAGAGTGGATCTATCCAGCACACTCAATGCAACAGCACAAGGGACAACAGGACCGTGTAATGAAAAACATTGTTGTCTTTTTTTTCTCGCCTTCATTGTTGAGGAAACTGGAAGGTATTTACTGAATCAAGTAGAGCTCGGGTGGTGAAATGCTGCCCCTTACCACTGAATTCTCTTTCTCTAACACATTTAACATGCAGCATATCACCAAGGATTTAGCAGGTAACTGCTCGCTGTGTGCAGGGGTCTCACTTGCAGAGTTGCAGAGCACTCATGAGACCCATGGAAGTCTGGAAAATGTAAAGTGCCTGCTAGTGCCAAAAACTCTGAAAAAAAAGTAATCCTAGGAGCTTCAATTTAGGGACCCAAAAGAGGTGGGGCCCTTGGACATTAATCTGTTTGAGCTTCAATTCCCATCTTTTATAGTAGTCCCTCATTTCATAGGCTTGTTACAAATGCAGTCTGTGAGGCACTCAAGTATTATGATAAGAAGGAAAACAGAGAGACCTGGAAGCAGCTTAGCACTTCTGTCTTCAAAGTTGTGTCTGAATTATGCAAAAGGCACATGCAGAACATCGGGGATGGGACACGCTGATGACTAGCAGCCCAGTCTGTAAGTCCCCACCATACCCTGAGGCACACATGCAAGTGAACCCGAGGAAGATTTTATGAGTGAGGGAAGTTCTGGTATTCTTCATTTTAAATAATTGAATCTGAAACTTCATTGTGTATTTTTAGTTCTACATGTGTGCACCACACATGCAAAATACTGCCGTCCTTAATAGCTTTGCTTTTCAGGTTCCTTACAGTCCTAGCACTAATTGGAGGTTCCTAAAATTTTCCTTATATTCCTAGGCTTCTCTTTTCACTAGAACACTGCTTGTGGGCTTTCTATATCATGCCATCTTTTATGTCTAAATTAGAGAAATAAACATTTATTTGTCCACACTCCCTCCATCTCTCCTACATCGCCAGGAAAGTCAAGAGCTTTGCATTCTGCAGCATTTTTCTGTCCTTACCTGCTTTGGTTCTCAGTTCTGTAAGTGGTCGTTTACTGACCCAGTTGACAGTTATTTAACTTCTGCTTTGTTTTTACCTCCCTGCTCCCTGCCCTATCCTTCTTTCTGAAGATGTCCTGTCCAGTATTTCAATGAAAGGATTTCTCTGATAATATTAACATTCACAAAAATTGCATCATCCTATGCCCAAAATTGTGCATTGTTTTCCTAACAGAGCATAAGTTGCTTTCTCATCTTTTCCTGTAAGTGGTACATAAATTTGCAGTATTTCTTACTTTAGGTCTGTCAAATACCACAGAGCTCTCTCTTCTACCAGTAAACGAAACCTCGTAAATTTTTTATGGCTATCATTTAGTATATTCCTTACTTCAAAGGCATCTCTACAATCTTACTGGAATTTCCCTTCTTGAAGACAGATCCATCAAAATTATCATTACATATAATCATCACTGGAAAAGCAAAAGGTTGACTAGATGCAGTGTATGCTTACAATGACTGTGGGCACATGGCTGAAAAATCACACTGATGTATGTAAACCTCAAGGGTGTAGGCTCCCCTTCCAACGCCTATCCATATAACAAAGGAATTTTGCAGTATACTGCTCTCACAGCCCCAGTCTGTAGGATGTTTCTCATTCATCACACAGCAAATGGATTAATTTGTAAGGAAGCCAATGAATCTCTAGCTGGTGCG
Source organism: Aramus guarauna (assembly GCA_013400195.1). NCBI lineage: Eukaryota > Metazoa > Chordata > Aves > Gruiformes > Aramidae > Aramus > Aramus guarauna. The sequence continues at coordinate 209,090 of VXBL01008892.1, forward strand.
TACTCCTTATTTGACATGCTATGCTTCTCTTTGTTCCTGTTCTGTAGTTCACAGAGACCAAATATGGTGTCCTTGGGTGAAACAGGAGACCAGGGGACTGCTGGGTTCTTCAGGATTTGCAACTTCCAGATGTTTTTACACAACTGTTCGAAATTGAGATGTTGGGTGTATGGCTTTCATTTTGTGTTTCTACAGTATGCTCTTTTGCTCCTTCTCCCCCATCCCTGTCCCCGCCCCCACNATATTGTCTATTCGTTTTTATTGTGGCTCTGGATCCAATCAGTGCTGCTAGTGGTTGAGTGAGCTCTATCTAGTAGCTTTTTACAAGCTTTTTTACGCTGTCTGAGTAGTTGTGTCTTTCTTTGGCAAAAATGTTTGACACTGCTGGATCGAATGAAACAGAAATTTTCAAATTAATTTCTGAACTCTGCTAATGAAAAGGAGTAATATGAAAAAATAAATAATTACTTTGAAAAGATCCCTAGGTTGTGTCTCATAAAAGAGCCTTCAGATGTTCTTTAGTATGAACTGCTTTTATTTTTATTACTCTTCCTAATATCTAATAATGAAACCTTCTATTTATGTGCTTCATCTTCAAAGTGCCTTAAAAACATTTGTTATCTGAACATCTGCAGGACTGGATGTCCTTCTACCATTCTAAGTGTCTCCCACTACTACATGAGCTAATCTGATGTCTTAAATGATTCCAGCATGACTTTGCCACATGCCAGACTCCTGGGAGGATGTTTTTGCTTCAACTTTAACCTCATGTCCTATTTGCCCAAAGGTTTGCAGTATATTTTAGACATTCTTGGCTGTAGATTCAAACATGCTATAGCAAAATAATACGTTTCTGTATGCCACAAAAATTTAATTTCATTCTTTTGCAGCTGGAGTTTTTTAATACATGCTACCTGGTAGCCTTAGTCTTGGAATCATGTGAAAGTCTAGTGCAACACGAATGTATATTAAGATCTTCCATTCCAATTGGATTTATTTACCACCTTCTTCCTTCAACTGTGATAAAATTCGCATTTTTACTGTTCCATCACAATCTAGTTTCCAGAATTTAATGCTTCTCCTGTTGTGTGATCTGGTCAAGTTCATAGCCTTCTACAGGAGTCAAACTTTGCCTGATGGCTGTTGAAGGGGAGTTTCAAGCAAGGTAAGTGAGCACAACTGATTGACTCAATTGTAGAATATTCCCTGCCAAATGCAGGCTGCGGTGGTGAAGGCTGCAGTGGAAGTCTATAGTATCTAACTACTAACTAGAGCTACTCCCTGCCGCCATTTGTGATTGCCCCGTGTCAGAGATTATCAGCTCCCGGCTGCGGAGTCAGAACGATAACAGAGTGCTCCTGATTCCCTGCCAGCGGAGCTGGCTGTATTAGCCTAGCAGTCACTTAGGGTGATTTACTGTGGTTTGCAGCTAAGGGGAGACTATTACCAGGCAGCAAAGCAGCTCGAGAAGTCCATAGCCTCCTCCACAGCATCTCCCATAGATCCCTGTACAGCAGCGGAGCTCAGGAGTAGCTTTCTGTATTAGTGAGATCGCACTGCAGCAAAGAGGATTAATGAGTGGGTAATCAAGTGAACAGTTTTTCTGTGGGACTTAACATTCATTGGAATCTCACATTACTCTTACATGGGACATGACTGCAGTGAAACAGAACAAAACCCACCCCAAACCCCAGTTTACACAGACTTTCAAAGGAAGAGCATAATGATTCAGCAAAATTAAATGTGGAGGTGAGCTTTCTTCTCCTGCTCCTGAATGGTCATTCAAGGCCTATTTGTCCTGTTTGGACTTAATTTTTCTTTTTCATTTGGATCCTTTGGTAGTTGAGATTGGGAAATGGCAGATGAATGTGTTTTGTGGGAAAGTTTAAAGGAAAGAGTTCATTCGCAGCACGTTATCAATCATGTCTTGTGAATATGATTACAGCATTTACACTGCATCACATCAAAAGCCAAATGTTATGTGACATCTCCACCATCGTAAACTTTAAGGAAGCTTTTTTAAAGTATAGCGATCCGTCTCTGAAACTGGATGCCTGCTGTCAGCGTTGGAAGCAGCAGCGCTCTGATCTGAAGGAGCTGGTAGGAGAGGGTGCAAATGCCAGGCTGTCAGTGGTGCGGCCGCAGGGGGAAGAGCCAGAGATTCACTGTCACCTGCTCCAGCTGCGGTGAGGAAGTTTGGCACTTCAGCTATGCCTGCGATGAAGTCATTTTGGGGTGTCTCGCTACAGCATCTGCAGAGTCATCTGTCTCTATCCTCTGCCTTCCGCTATCCTAGTAGGATTAACTTTGGGTATCCTCAGTGGTATTTTATTGATAGGATTTGGGCTTTTTTAACTAGAATTTTACAATGAGTGTGGCTTTTTGGATATTTCTATCAGGATTCAACAAAAGTAAGTTTTTGCGTTATGGCTGGGGACATGGATCTGAACAGAATATTTGGGTCTGAATTTTCACTTGTTATCAAGATGAATCTAAGCGCAACCTGTTTCTGGCTTACATTTTCACCTGTTGTCACCATCATACAGAGTGCACATCTGGGCAGGAGCTTTTATGCAAGAAAAAGCACGTGACTTTGAGGAACGCAGCAACCAAGCACGATTTACTCTTCACTTGTTAGCTACTCATCAACTCCTTTATCAAGGAGTCTAGGTAATGTAGTCCATGGGGCATCTCCTTGGGGTAAAGATGGTTCACGTTAGTGCTGTGAGAGATCATGCCACGAAGAGCTGAAGGCACAGGAACCTAACACAATGCGAAGAGCGGGTTGTGTGCCTGCGCTGTTTGCAGAGGCTGTTTCTCAAAAAGAGACTCTACGCAGCAGGACTTGTGGGCACGAGGAGGTGGAACGGGGACATGCACTGGTGAAGAAGTTTAGCCTCTGGGTGCTGGGATCTGGGATGTGGGAACAATGGGAACAAAAATGGTTGGGAATTGGGATTTCTGTTCTAAAGGAAATTCCAATGGTTTGAAACAAAGCTTATTCCAAAACAGAACAAAATGCTAACATGCTACCATCAGACAAAAGTCTGACAGGGCTTGATTACTGTGGTAGTATTGAAAAAAATTTTGTTTCAGTACTAGAGTTCTAGTTCTATGGAACTTTAAAAATTAAATTAAATTAGCCCATGTGATAGATAATGTCAATAATGTGTAACTGTTTAACTTTGTATATATATATATATATAGATTACAGTGTTATATAAACTTGATATTTGTTACAGTTTGAGCAACTAAAACTTAATGAAAATAGAGAAATATCAGTTACATATTCCAGCCACTTCCTGACAAATTTGTGGAAGCCAACCCATTCCCACAAAGCTTTCTGATACTGGCAAACTGGATGTTTTTAAGCAGTCTAAGTGGGGACACCAGCACCTATCATGCAACACTTATGGTCTGATGAAAGCAGTTCCTTTTCTCCATCTGTAGGAGGTCAAGAGCTGTGCTGATAGCCCCTTCTAGCGCTGTTGTGCTAAGCCCAGATATTCAGGTTTATGGACCAGGATTTAACATATTAGCAGTTTTCATGTGAATTTCCTTCTTCTTTTCCATTTGGGAAGCCGAAGTGCCGAGTCCTAGGCAATTTCTGTGGCACTGCTGCCTGATCAGACATCTGCTTCATCACTCCGTCTCAGCAGAGTGCAATGACCTTTTCTGATCTGCTTGTTCCTAGGTACAATGCAGTCACAGTCAAAGCTAATTTATCGTAACTTTTAATTTTTGAAATATCTCTGGAATATCAATGTATTTGTCTCTGATGCATTTTTAAATTTTGTTGTACAATCCAAGATGAGAATTTCCTGTAAGGCACTGTTCTTCCTTGATTTGCTCAGGGGCACCTTGGCACATCTCTGTGGAAACCAGCAGCTGGAACCAACAAGTAGGAAAATGAAAACCATAGTTTTGTGCAAAGACACATTTGTGGGGCCATGATGCTTTGGCCCCATGACTTCTAGCAAATTGGCTAGTTTGCACTCCCAGCAGGCAGTAATGGGAGATCAATGCATCCTTCCTAATCTTTGGTTAGAACTAAACAGGAAGGATAGAGACCTGGATAAACCATTAAAACAGCTTTAAGCATAGCCTCTGTATTTAAGCAAGATAGTAACTCGGGACAACAGCGATCTCACCAGCCTGGTATCAGGAAAGAGAAGTTAGTCTGGATCTGCAACTGGAACTCATGTTTGTGCTGGTAATTGCATACTTAATGTCATTTTTAAAAGGAACATATGCTATAAATGGCTCTGGTCTCCCACTGGAAGTCACAAGGTATCACTGAAATCTGTACATCTCAAAGAATTGTCCATCATGTCTTGGTAAAAGTTAGCCATTTGCATTTGTATCCACCAATGTGAATCAATCCCTTTACATGCGGATTTCAAGACTAGGACATTTAATCAAGTCAGCAGTAACATGGCTGTCTCTTGCTATCACGAGGTGGTAAGTGTCCCCTGTGCTACAAGCACACCCAATCCAGTCTGCATACTGGGAGCAGTGTACAGCTGTCCTTCTGGGAAGAAGTAAGAACAAGTAACATTGGAGGCGCTTTGACCTTGTTGACAGCCTATGAAATGCAATCAGACATTGGTAAGCAGTTTCTCTGCTGCCAAAATGGATCAATTGCCAGAGCTCCTTACACAATGTCTTATTGCGTGTCCTGCTCCACATCTGTCCAGCACCTCTCTGAGACATGTCAGACCACCAGTGCTCAGGCTGGTCTGTACACCTCTGGCAACTTGATGTCCCTTTCATCACTAACTACTTTACTTACTGCTGAAGATGAAGACAATGAAGCTGGGTTTATCTAAAACTATGGTGGTTATGATGGGGTAAGTGACCCTTTCAAAAAGTTCGGCAAATTCAGCTGCCGGTAGATAAACAGCGTATTTTGTAGCTTGAGAATTCATCTAGATTTGTCACTGCTTCATGGTAGTCAGGGAACAATGGCTGAGGTAAAGTATGAATTCAGTTCCATATATTAAAGTATTTTTTGTTTTACCTCTCTTTCACTTTCCTTTGACACCATTGGAGAAATTCACTTGCTTAAACATAGATGTCTAGTGCCATTTTAGGTGCTATGGGCTATCACAGCTTACCACCAGCTGTTGTCCCAGATGGTGACAGGGCTCCCACAAGTCTTTTATGAGGGTTTCAGGCATCTAAGGGTGTCTCAAATCACAGTAGGCTCCTGCATCGAAGCAACTGCAGTTGGCTCCATTGCTGCATTGGACAATGTCTCCCATGAGGTGCCTTAGCTATAACACCACTGCTGTGGTGTAGAGGAATAGCTCTGTCTTTTTTACCAGTCCCAAGCATTTATTAAGAAGAGGAAATTAATGTATCATTGCAGAGGGATGAAAATATTAACAAAGAAAGGCTGGATAATTCTCTGTGCTTTTAGCTCATATTTGGGGAAGTGACTACTTCAAAGCACTGTGCATAGAGCTTGCTCAGCCTCAAGCTCCAAGTATGGATTGCCCAGCTTCCTGACGTCCAGATCACTTAATCCCACCACAAACTTCACCCACCACCTCACCCAAACCTGTTCTTGCCTCCTGGTAGACAAGGGACCCATGGAAGTGGCAACCCTCGGCAGATCCACTGAGGTTTTACCAGCAACCCTTCGCTAGGTCCCACCCCACAGTACACCCATACTGTCTGGTGATATCAGCCCTTCTTCTGCCAGCCAGAAACTGCAAGGAGGTTAGCTTTGGGTGGCTGCCACCAGCTAGGTTTCCCTGTAGCCAGCTTTGCGCAGACACTGCTGACTCTCTCCGTCCTTGCTGTGAAGTCAGCTCTGCACTATGGTTGTGGCTCCTCTCCACGCTTGGCACAGGCTCTCCGTGTTGGGAACACAGAACAAAACAAAGCCCTCTGCCACCTCCGGCTGAGCTTTTTAGCTTTGTTACTGAGCCAAAAGCTGTCACTTTTAAATTCAGTGTCCTTCTGTAAGTATACTTGGAATAATAATCTATTAACAATCAAAACACAAACAAGTTCCAACTAAACCTTCAAAACTCAGCAAGAGAACTTATCAGTAAGCATGTAAATGAAGACCTCCAGAGCTGTATTTTATATATTCCTTCTCTGGGGAACAGAGATGGATTTAAAATTAAAGCTCTCTCCTGCACCCAAAAGGAGATCTTTACCTCGTCTTCTCTGTCTCTCCTTTAAACTCATCACTTCAGACAATGTTTATTCTTTTCTCATCGTTCTTGTCTTGAACTATTGTCCTCTGCCATGCCTTCTGTTTGTCATGCCTGATTTAAATTTAAATTCTTTGGGACAGAGGAAATATCTGTATTTGTAAAATGTCCACTAAATTTATGGTGCTGTATAATTTATGATTGTAAGTGCAGGACATATTTCAGTTTGACATTCCAACTTATATTTTCAAAGCCATAAATAAAGTATTTATGAGCAAGATCTTGAACACTTTATTTTTAACATGTTATACTTTAATGTTTATTTCAAGGATGGATAAATATTGAAATAATGTGGGCAGAACATATTCCTCACTTTCTCCTTCTTCAGGCAATATTGAGGGGCCAATCCCATCCTTACTGCCAGAAAAGGGATATTTTACCCAGCTTGTGAGGATCCAGCATACTGTGCGTCACCAAGGAAGAGTGAGCAATGATGGCTCCAGCTAAAAATGGCATCGGAAAGGACAAACAATGACTCCCTTTCAAAAGCACTTGTGACCTAAGCTGATATACAGAAATGTTATTTTGATATAGCACAGAGTGAGTATGAATGTCCATCTCTTAAGAAAATATTTCAGTGCAGCTGTTGCTCTCTTGTCCCATATGGTTATGCTTTTAAGTATGGCTTGAACTTGAACCATTTTCCATTTACAAAAAAAAAAATTCTTTAACAAAATCCTTTTTACAAAAATAATATTCACATGTGAGTCTCCCCTTCTGATATTTTTCTAATTAGTTAATCTCTTGATGCATAGTTCCCTGTCCCCTTGCTCTCCTTTATATGCAGTTTATACCCATAGGTCTAAAATCTTCCTAACCGGTTCAAGAGTGTGGAAAGGTTGCGCTGCCTTGTTTTTGCTCCAAAGGATCTTTACCTTACCTATTATGACAGAGTGTAAAGTCTCACAAACCTGGTGTGCTGCCTCTTCGTTGCAGACTCCAACCAATCCTCCTGTGTTAATGTGCTCACTGACAGAGTTTCCTGCTGTATTTATGAGACTGTCCTAAATTCAGCCTTCAGCGTGGGCAGATGCTACGTTAATGGATCGCTTACCTCCTTATGAAAAAGGAACATCCCCTTAAACACGGGAATGCCTTCATGCAATGTACTCTGGGCCACCTGGCAGCGTAGCTGAGATTATACGTCAGGAGCTGGGCTCATATCTGTACTGACAGTGAAGCGTAGCTGCAGACAGGTCATTTTCTTTTAGAGGTAGTGTTCTGCTTGGGATGTTAAACAGACGCCCCTTCCAGTAGCCGTGCAGATGGAAGCAAAAATTGCACTGAGTCTCCCAAAGAAGATTGGTAGACTTCAAATCTCACCGGCAAGGCAATATCTTTGCTTGCAGTTCATCAAATGCCTTTCAGGAATGCCTTTTTTGAGCATCACATTATTTTAATGAAAGTAACAAAAATAAAAGCAGTTTGTCTTCCCATGTGTAATCTATTACTGCTTGAGCAAAAAAGACACATGCTGCTTCTGCATCTACTTCCATGGTGGATCTTTATAAAAGAGATGAGAACAGAGCCTTTTGTCTTACTGGGAAATGCAGAAAAGGCTGTGATATATGATTGATAAACAAAAATAGTATCTGAATTGGCCAATATCTGCTGCGCAAGCAGTGGATCCATTGTGACATTAGATACTAGATTTTGTTTTCCCCGAGCATCCTGTATAAATAGTCTGTGACAGTTTAATAAACCCAATTTAGTACATCTGTAACCCTCCACTATCTGCTGCTTCTAACATTTGCATTCCATGTATGATGCTGGGTGAGGGAGGGTGGCACACAGAATCTCATGGTAACATTTCACCATTTCAGACTTACAATATAAAATGTCTTGCAGTCAGGCAGCTAGTGTGAATTATTGTATTTCCTTATCTTTTTTTTTCTTTTTTCCTCCTTTTGCAAGTCTTCCCTGCATTGGTTAACACTGTACTCTGAATCACATGTGTACCTATACACCACCTTTTCACAAGTGTTTGATACCTGTAGCTTCTACTGCTTCCCTGACAGAGCTAGGAGCTCAGCATTCAGGACTCTACAGTGGTAAGTGCCCAGTTTGAAAATGGTCTTAAGAAGAATGGAAGGGTGCAGGCTCTTAAGAAAGGACAGACAGGGGAGATGAGGGGGGAGGGGTGGTCGCCCCCTATGTCAATGACCTGCTGGAGTGTATGGAGCTCCTCCTGGGGATGGATAAGGAGCTGTCTCATGGGGGACTTCCTGTTGACCCTCTGTTGGAGGGACAACACAGCATGGCATAAGCAATCCATGCGTTTCCCAGAATTCAGCAATGATAACTTCCTTCTCTAAGTGATAAAGGAGACAATGAGGAGAGGTGCCATGCCAGACCTTGTTCTCACCAACAAGGAGGGGCTGGTTGGGAATGTGAAGCTCAGGGACTGCGGTGACCATGTGTCGTGGTTTTACCCCACCGGCAG
>VXBL01008892.1:219726-229804 GCA_013400195.1 Aramus guarauna
GGGGTTGGAACTAGATGAGCTTTGAGGTCCCTTCCAACCCAAACCATTCTGTGATTCTATGACTCTATAAGATGTGAAGAAGATATCCAAATGCTTAATATTAGCTGAAAACAAACTTAAGAATGATGTTAAAGTGAGTAGTTAGGTAACACTTATTAGTAGTATTTCTTAGGATTAGACAACAGAAGTTTAGAGAAAAAATTATGCTTTTTGCCAGTTCCAAAAATTAAATAATAATGAGTCAAACCTCAAAAATATGTGAAAAAGTTCTGAAATCAGCAGTTAAAAATATATAATAATGAAAGTCACATTCATTTTATTTTTCTTTCTTTGAGGGTTGTGACTGCACTGGAGTTTTCAAACTTCAGTTAGGCGATCTACACACTAGTCACAAAAAAATCTCGATTCAGCAATTTAGGTGCTTGAGGCTTTAAGAAGGAGGATTTAAATAGCCTGAGGATCTGGATAAACTCAGGCATAAGCAACTTTAAAAAGATAAGAGCAGCCTTTAAAATACCTAAAAATGCATCAGTGGCCCAACTGATTAGATAACTATTATGCAATTTCTGCATAATTGCTTAAAAAAAAGGATGAAGTCTCTGTTCTTCCCAAAATGTGTGATCCAGAGCCTGCTGAAATCATTGGTAGAACAATGGAATGATTTCCATCAGGCTCAGAGCAGGCTTTGAACAAAGTCTTCCGTCAGGGTGATAGGAAGGCTGGGACCAAAACCAGAGAAGCTGGAAAACTTGAGGAAACATGGGGCTTTTAGGGTAATTTTTGTGTGTGTTTGTCCTTCCTATTCACCATGCGATTGATGCACAGATGGTATTCAGCTACAGAAGTAAGGTCTTGTTCCAAATTTGGGGCCATTCAGAACTTGCACTTTCACGGTCTTTTGTTCAGCGGGAGAGTAAATGTTCAAAGGATTTAATATTAGCTTGGCTTCAAAAGCTAATAAGGGCATGCAAAATGCATCTCCAGCTGAAGAACTTCATCCAGAAGTCAGAATACTGTCAGAAATATGACTGGCGGGGGGGGAGGGGTGGGGAAGAATGAATGTGTATTCACTTCTCTATGATGAAGGCTCAGTGGTAGGGTTTCACTCTAGAAATTCCACTCTTGCTGGTTAACAAGGAGCTTTCCTGCCTGCTTTAAACTCCCAAGTGGTTTCTTTCACTTCCTTGTGAGTAAGCTGGTGCTAAAGTTTCTTTATATGCGTAAGGACTTTCCTGATTTTACACCCAGCCATGCTGCTGCTCACACTAAGACACTACTGACATGTCTGAACACTGCTCACGTGACAAATTTCTGCCTCTCGCCTCTCTACAATCTTTTTGTTTGAGTAGCTGGCAGTTCAAGTAGTGACCAAAGCGTCCAGGTTGTTGCAGACCAGGGTACCCAGGTGTATTGCAGTCTCATCTCACTGGGCAGTTTTCTTCCCACTGGCTGTTGTGGGGAGGTGGCTCATGAAACCAACGCTCAGCTCCTGGTCTTGAGAATTTTAAATTTCTGAAATTAAAATCACAGAAAGACTATGATAAAATGATATGGACATTATCAGTATTTCCATAAGGGCTAGGACTACTTGACTGTGGTCTACTGGCCACCAGAAAGTTCTTTAGCTTTCCAGATATGGTGGTCTGAGAGAGTTTATTTTTCAGTATAGCTTCCTGTGAATCCTAATTTTGATCAACTCTGGGAATAGTGATTACATACACCTTCAAAAAGTAGTAACAATTGTGTTGTTTTTTTAAAAAAACTAGTCATCATTCCTGTCTTTTCTCTTTTTTTCCTACTTTCTTCTCTGATGCCTGATTGTTAGCTACAATAGCTCTCTGTATGGTGCGTTTAGGTGACTAGGAAAAGAGCAATTTTTGCCCTCAGGAGTGATGAATGCATTTCTAAAGAAGCATTATTTAATCTTCTCATACATGTTGATGCACAGATTTTTCTTAATTCCGAATTTGTGTATTTGGGTCTTTATAATCTCTGTAAAAAGTAGATCTATGAAACTAACTGAGGTATCTTTCTCTGTTGATCAGATTCCAGCTGAATTTAATTCTGAATGTCTGTGAACCTTTGGTGTTTGCTGCCCAAAAATACTGAATGTTTGAGCTTAAGAAGAACAACTTCTTATCCCTCATGAAAGGAAGGGAAAGAATTTTAAATGAGTACTTGAATACTTATGGAATAAAAAGTCTTTCATGCTCTTGGCTGTGGTGTGTGCAACTCAGAACTCACCAGCACAAGAAGAATTGTGTCTTGGTTTTAAATACAGAAGTTTTGGTAAGCCCCTGTGTGAAAATGCCATACGAAAGAGTTGCAGTCCCAGGCAATCGAGTACCCATGGAGCCAGGCAGTCTCTTTCCAGCCTGCACAGACATTTAACCATGGGGCAAGGAGCTTGTGTAATTAAAACCTTGCTTCTTCAGTGCACCAAGACCCTCCGAGCTTGCTTCAAAGTCAACAGAAGTTAAGAGTATTCAGTGCCTTGACATGCATCATAGAGAGGTGTGTGCATGAACGCCCTGTTACCATCACTTTGCTTCCCATAAGTGCCAGTACAGTGCACCAGGGTTGGGTGCCCACAGGCAGTGAGCGCTTTCCGCAAAGACTTTACGTGGAGATCGGGCAGAACCAAGGAACATAGGCAAAGTCATCAGCGATTTTTCCAACCCCGGTTCCCTGTGCCTCTCTGTCATTCCTTACAGGCCTTCCAGGTATAACAGCCACCATAAAAATTTAGCCCTCTGAAGTAACAGGGAAGATCACAGGCTTGGATTCCTTCTTGAGCTTGCCCAACAACAGCCATTGTCTGGCTAACCATCACCATAACTCAGATCAAAAAGCAAGCGCATTTACTGTCCTCTCACATCATGGCAGACTAAGAAAGAGCTATTTATGCACCACTAAAGCTAAAGCAATACAAAGATAATTTAATCTAACATCAGAAAAAAGTCTGTCAGAAATTCCACTCTCAGGAAAGGCTATTATCATTATTCCTAGTTCAAAGTCCAGGAACACTATTGTATTTCAGCAGCTAATAAAATTACTCTCTGGGATTTTTTAAATTTGCAATCCACTCTGCTTACACGTTCCAGGGATAAGGAGGAAAAACACATCAATGCTTTGAAGAAATGCTGTCTAAAATGGAGTCATTCCATCTGAAAACAAATCAATTGTAATATTGTAAATACCTAGCTGGGATACAGTAGACATTGAAGCAGTTCACAAAGAAGTCATTGTACAGGTGGCGAAATTGCAGCACAGTCTGGGGAGGTGGCTTGCAAAGGTTACCCGAAGCAGTGCTGGTTTCAGAAGTGAGGAGCGAGGAAGCGTGCCCAGCAGAGCACACGCTTACCAGGTCGGTTTGGGTAAGCGAGTCTCCTTCCTTGCACAAGTAAAGGAAAGAAAGACAAACACAGAGCAACACCTGGGCCTCTAACCAGACTTTCTGAGGTTGACTGTGCTAGGCTAGTGAAAAACACAAGATTACAATGTGACCCTCCTGAGCCTGTCATATCCATCAGCATATAATCCTCGCCCCTGTCCCCAGTCAGTAAATCCACTGATAATGTAGTGGAAGAGAGCGCACAGTTTTTACTCCGCAAGGAAAATGTGATTGAACTTTTGAGACACATTATGACTGTTCAGTGTGAAACTCCCATGAAAAGAGCAGAAGAATTCTGCAGACCAAGGAGAGAAGAGGAAGAGACGTATGTAACAGAGGAAGGCAGGACACCACGGTGCCCTTCCTGCACTAAAGACCTTCTGAAAGCATCAGTGGGTCTGGAGCGTGCCTGCCTACTCCCTTCAAGCTGCCCAAAGTAGGCAGGTGACAATTTGTGTGATGCTGCTTGGATCGGAGGAAGGCAGGTAGACCTTTGTGCTCCCTTATTCCTAGTTTCTTTTTGTGCACCTTGTTTGAGGTTTCCAGCTGTTGTGGCTCGGGAACCTCCAGTCCTCCCCCAGCAGAAGCTTGGGAACGGTGAGGAATGCCCAGTTTCTTTTTAACTACTGTCTGAGGAAGATGGCCTCCTTTCTATACTTAACCTCTGTTTGCCCCTGCAATGCACAGTTCTTTCACTCCTACATTTTTCCATTTTCGGGCAACATAGTATTGCCAGAGATAGGGTCTCACCTCACAGAAACTCTGTCTCACCCTCACACTTAGCTATTGCTCCTGCAGCTGCTATTGCCTCCCCCTTCTGCTGTACTGAATAACAAATAATATGCACCAGGGAGTGGAAAGGGCCTTTTTACAGCTACATATTTTGGTCACGCTGTAATGAGATGAACAGGAGAAATGTCTGACTACTGACCACCCCAGGTGCTAGGCAGGAGGGTGGCTGCTGTTGTTTCTCTTGGTGTTGCTACAGCTGTTGTTCCCCAACAGGGATATGCTGCCAATATTTTAACTCCATCAATTACGCAGGTCTCACTTCCTCTGCAAAACGTACATATGTGTATATACGCACATAAACATACAGTTCCCATGTTTCGCCTTTCCTCCCGCCCCTCCTTAAATCCAGTGATACATCCCCTACTTCCTTTCCTCTTCAGCTGGCTCAAGCTCATTTTGTTGTTCCCCAACTTAGCAATAGCATTTGTGGAGGGCCAGTTTCTGGCTGGCCTGGGGGAAAACTTGCCCTCAGAGAAGCTGTTGTGCTCATGGCAGGTAAACTGGCCCTCCCACCGGCTTGCTGGGGGGCTGGGAGCCGGACTTCCCTCCCGCAGTGCCCGCTCCACGGGCTCGGGCGCCAGCTCAGCTGCAAAGGAAGGTGAAAACAGCTAGGGAGAAGGTGGATACTGAGCCGTACAGCTTGCGGCTTCATGTCTAGTGAACTTGTGAAATATGACTGTGTGCAATGAACACTGACTGAGGAAACAGTAAGATTTAGAAATTAGCAGGGGAAGGCAGCGTGAACGTAGCGTAACCGAAGAACGAGCCAAGGTGAAAGTGTTATTTGAGGCGTGCACACATATGGCCTCAAAAGGAAAAGACGTCACCAAAGTTTCCTTCACACCACAACTATTTCTCTTTGCTTAATTACATTGTGTTTTACAAATTTTTACAGCAAACTTTAATATGGAGTCTCTACATAGAACATTGTCAGAGTGAGAATACAGTACTTCGGTANCAATCTCCCTCCCTTTAGCTCGCCTCTGCATGGTCGTTGGAATTTTGCTTTGACTGTGAACAAGAGTTTGATGAAAAAGTCTTCACTTCACATGTTTGCATCCTGCAAATGTTATGTCTTAAATCCCTCTTTTTTCCAGATGACTTCATGTGCTAGCAATTTGACTTAATGAGTAGCTACAATAAATGTACAGTATGGAAATATTGTTATAATTCTGCTAGAGAGTTCCCATGCTTAAACAAAGTGTTGCGTTGAAAGAGATGTAAAATATATAATTACACTGAGGCCTTGAACAAAATCCTGCTTCTTAGTTCATTCTTACCCTTTTTTGGACAATGTGAGTGGGCCTTGTTTATGCCTTCTTTTTGAACAGTATTGCTGAGCTTCTAAGCATCTGAGCTTTACTTTTCCTATCATCATCCATGGATGCATTCAAGCTATTAAAATGAATAGATTTCCTTGTGTATTGTTTATTTTATTTGAAGCTCTGCCAGATTCCTTATGTAATGATGTCATTTTAAAAAATCTCACATATGCCCATTGGTAATTTTATCTGGAAATTTAATTTACTGGAGGCAACAAACAAGCAGAGCCTAGAATTAAATGCAATGAGATTTCCTCTCTGGTGTATTTACAAATATTAGACAAGTTAAATCTTGCTTCCCTTCTGCTTCAGTGCCAGCCTTCTCCCAGTCTGGTTTTGCTTGCCTACAAGAGCACAAGTCATGGCTACAAGTGCAGATTCCACAGATGAGGACCGTGATTTATTTTTTAAGTTGTTTTTTTTTAACTTATTTGTTCATTCTTTTGCAACCCAGATTTTTCAAAAGTTAAGGAAATCTGTTAGTGCTAACTTATAACTTGAACAGCTCCAGTCTGTCCGGTCCCCTGCCTCCCGGCTTTGGAGAAGTGTGTGTGCCTGGTGCATTTCAGGGGCACCTGGATGCCATTTACAGGTCTCTACCTGAGTAACTGATGAGCTGCTGTGGTCACATTTTGCATTTTACACTGACCTGCCAGTGCTAGCAAGGATTTCTCGCCTGAGCGCGGGATCCTTCTGTGAGCCCTGTTTCCCCCCCTGCATCCCAGTCTTCTTTCTTGCTGAAACACAAGGTGTGCACTAAAAATCCCTGGCTGTACTGCATCATGGGACACAAAACATAGCTGGAGAGTCCTGCCCAAAGGGCCATGAAACAGCCCCATTTCAGCCCTCATGCTATCAACAGTGTTTCCAAAATGGGAATACTTCCTATTGACCCAGATGTTTTGGTTTGACAGTCAGAGATTTTTATTATTTCTGATGGAAATTCAACTTTTTCTGCTGGAAGCAGACATTTGTTGGTTGAAACTTCATTTTTCCTCCAGGAGAGCTTTGAGTAGAAGTCCCCTGAGGTACCACCACTCTGCTCCCTCACCCGGTTGGTTTAGAGACTGGTCTTGGGGTTTGTACTAAACCATCTTCTTTACCTCTGGGCTAGGGAGCTCATGTATGTTTTTATCGTGTGTAGCATCTTAGTGTGCTTCAGGAAAATGTCTTCTTGCAACATAAGTATTGTAGGGATGCCTGGGAAGACTATAAAACACAAGGTGGGACATTTTGTAGCAGTGCTCAAAAACAGTTAGCTAAGCCATCCTTGATCTTGACACGCTAGTTTATCCTCGTAAAATTGAGATAACAGTTTTTCTCATGAAATGTCTGTTTCCTGTTCTGCCAGAAGATGAGAAAGGGCTGAAAGTCCCACACGAAACGTTGGCAAGCCCCAGCCTGATGCTGGTCCATCCGCGATGAGGAATGGCGTGCAGCATCGCGCTAGGTCCCGGTTCATGAACACCTTTCCTGAGCAGAGATGTGTTACTCTGAGGTCTCCTGCTCCACTTTACACAACCCAGCGTTACGGACTGTCCTATCTGACCAGCTCCCGAGAACATTTTTAAAAACTTATTCAAAACTCTATTTTAAGCAGTTCGCAGCACCAGCACAATAATAGTACTGTCACACTGTTTTACAAGGCCGTAATTTGGTTCCCTCCCTGGCAAAAACCAGGAGAACTTTAGACTGGTAGTTTCTCCACTTGGTGACTGGCTTACTGCCTTGTAAAACAGCACGACGGGACTATTACTACTGGAGGAAGGGACAGGCATCAGGAGATCCGATTGGTTGACACCTCTTTTACATTTGGCATAATATTTTTCTTCTTGGAAGCAGCGCATAAAACAAAATGTTTGCAACTGTAACACCTCATAATTTACTTTTTCCCCGCAATGCAAAATCAATTTTAATATAGTTTGCTTAATTTATAACCAACTTACCAATACGATTATTCGTTGTTTATTCAGCACCGTAACCGCGGGGGATGTGGCCGCGAGGCGAGGCGGGCAGGATGAGGCGGCCATGCCACCCCACCCCACCGCACCGCACCGAGCGGTGGCTGGTAGCCGGGCTGCAGAACCAGCTTCTTCCTGCCAGCCCGCACCGGCTGGAAAGGCACGGGACATTTCACAGCACTGGCAGTGTTTTTCTAAGTACCCTCAGGGCTCCTTCTGAAAATTTGTTCACTTAGGCTTGCAAGGCTTCTACGTGGTAGGGAAGTACTCATCGTCCCCGTCTGCGGTATGAGCTTTTCAGGCGGAGAGGGGCAAAGCCGTGCACCGGCTGGCGTTTGGCCACCAGCACCAGTGCAGACCCTGTGGCCTGGCTCTTTGCCACCTGCTTTTGGGATCAAACCTGGGGTGTCCCTGTCCCAGCACCTGTCCCCTCTGAGGATGCCCCATGTGCCAGAGGGATCCCAGGGTGCTGCAAGGGGCTCTGAGCATTAAACCAGTCAGGCTGGGCGCAGAGAGGAGCGCTGTGCCGCTGCGGTACGAGGACTTTCGCTATATCTTCACTCCCTCTAAAGCTAGGTGTATTTTGTGATTAAATGCCTCTTAAAAAAAAAAAAAAAAGAAAAAAAAAAAAAAGCTTTCAGAGTCTCTGCATGCATAAAATTTCTCATTATGCTCTTCTGCTTTGTCACCCTTTAGTACATTCAGCTTGGAGCTTTGAATTGTCAACCCAAAATTGAATTATCTGTAGGAAAAAGAAGTATCCTCTGAGATAACAGCACCTAGGCTTAGTTCTTGGTCCTGGTTAGCTTTGGTTCTTAGGGTCATGGCTCCTCACGCCATCAAGCCCAGTCTCTGTAGAGGACATAAGGAACAATACTGTTACAATTCTGACTTATGTGAAAATAGTGAGCAAAGAACAAATTTTGCTCGAACTACCACTTGCCAATTTTTTCTTTTTTTTTTTTTTTTTTCCCTAATTGGGCTCATTTCAAATCAAATTCTGAGATCATCTGAGCAGCATGAGGTCAGGATACTGCTGCTACTGCTCAGATAGTGGCAGCCTTTTTCAAGACCTTTCCTGGGGACTTGGCTGGTGTGGAGACCCCCTGCAGGCATGAAGATTACACCTCATTCTTCCCTGCACCCTCTGAGGCAAGGGACCTTTTGGGAATGGGTGCAATATTGCATCAACACCAGGGCATACTCCAGCTATAGCTGGCTGGCATGGGACCCCGGTGGCCACAGTAAGCAGTAAGAAAACAGAAAAGTCCACAGGCTGCTACAAGCTTTGCTAGGGCTAGGTCAAATAATTCAGCCAGTTAGCTCGTTTTTCATCCTGGTCTTGCGCAGTTAATAAACATTGCTAAACATCACACAGCCAGATGAATAGCATTGCTCTTTTAACCATGCAGTCGCACATCTCCTTGCAAACTTGCCAAATTTCTTGTTAGCCGCACTTGGCCTCTGCTACCAAATGATCACTTTCAGGTTGTCGTACTGCAGGATGGCATCGAGCTGCCTAAGTGTTGCCTCGAAGCTGGGTTCAGTCACACATGTAAAAAATTGTCATGAGAGTGAGATTGATCTCCTCAGATCTCTTTTCTGCATTTGCAGCTCTGATCCAAGATGCTCAGGAGAAGTAAGCGGCGACCACGGTGGGGGTCAGGCTCTCCCCTGCAGATACCTGCTGCACCCTTGCCTGATTTTGCAGTGCCAGCGTACACCCCAGCTGATGGCCCTGTACCTCAGCTGCCCGCTGCTGGTCCTGCAGCGAAGGGGCAGAGTGAGCCTTGCGAACCACCATGGTTCACGTCCCACAGTGTTCCTGTGGACACAATTAATGAGCTTACTGCCATGAATGCTAATAGCTGGACCGCCGATGGCGGCAGCCGAGAAGAGAGTAGATCACCCAGCCCGCAATCTCTGCTGCAGGGCGGGTACCCTGCAGCCAGGAGCAGCAAAGGCAGCTAATTCCCACATAAACTTTAGGGAGCAGCACGCTAATATATTTCAAGCAGACTGGGACAAGTGCTTCAGAAAAAAAACATGTGTGTGCATTCAGTCTTGAAAATAGCCTGGTAGCTGTACAGCCCTAAATTAAACCCTGCTTTTCAGACCCCACCAGCAAGTTTCCCTGTTAAACCCCATCCACTCAGTGTCTCTTCATTGTGAACCTGCTGACGACAAGTAAGGTGTGATGGGTGCCATGGGCCTGAGGACGGCAGGGAAGGGGCTCCGTGCTGTGCCACCCCTCCCAGCATCAGCACATGGGGAGTTGTCCTCACAGCATCCCGCGGTCCCCCCTCTCACCGCAGGCTCCGGCCGCAGCCGTGCCTGGCCTGCTGGCCACAGAGCCGCCAAGGGGGGGGCCAGGGGGCACATGGGAGGACTGTGGGATATGTTGTCAGTGTCAATATTTTTCCAAGAAAATGGAACTTTTTCATTTAAGTTGTGGAATCCGTTTCTCTGAGGGGAAGCATGGAAAAAATGACATAAGCTCACAGATCAACATCTAACAAGTTTATTCAAATCCCAGATCACTTTTTTTTCTTTTTTTTTCCCCCCCTTTTTTTTTTTTTTTTTTTTTTTTTTTTTTAAAAAAAAATTTT
>VXBL01008892.1:239119-255814 GCA_013400195.1 Aramus guarauna
CTTGACCTCACTGGGTCTTTTTGTAGGGAGGGCCTCTGATGCCAGCGTGGCAAATAGTAATTTTTGTATTGCTTGAGGTCTTTGGGCTGGGCTCTGCAGCCTTGCCACAGATCTTCATGAACAGATACTCCTGTGGCAGTGGGTGAATGAAAAAATATACATATACACACATTGTTATAAAATACATACAAACATGTATATGTACAAATATGCAGATAAAAATTTGGATTTTTGTTCTGAGTTTGGGAAAAAGATTGTAAACGTGTAGGTAATTAATTAATAAGTAATCTATCCCTTACTAGTCTTTACTGGCGTCATTACATCAGGGAAGTGGCACAGTATTAGCACTGCATGATTACACGTGGACCCAGTGTGAGACAGGGGTCACAAAAAGCAAGAAGACAAGATTCACACTGAGTGTCATGTATGTAAAATTAATAAAACTGAAGTACTGTTTCTTGTCACTTTACATACACGAATACCAAATTTCTGCTAAACTAGTTCCTTATGTGTGGCATATTCTTTTCTGACACTGAATATGGTCTGGTCATGAGTTACCATTCTAGGGTTCATTATGCTGTATTTTAGGCATTAGTTAATTTACAGTAAAGATTTAATAATGTTATAGTTTACTTAAAAAAAAAAAACAACAACAAAACAACTACAACAACCCAATATAACCCAAAAACACCCATCCCCCCTCCCCCCCAAACAAAAAAACCAAAACCAACAGAAATGTGTAAATTTACTTGATTAGATCTAAAAAATCAGTTAAGTGGTAGCAGCACTATGGATAATCTCTTCTTTCATGTTGAGCAGTTGGCTAATAGATTGGGTTGCTCTGAAGGTTGTTCCCAAATATTGGTTTTGATCAGTGGCAGGAATCCAAACTAAACTTACATGTGTTTCTAGTAATGTAGTAGTACAGTGATTACTTAAATTAAGGAAATATGTTACCTAAACTTGTTATGCACGCCAAAGGTGAGTTGAAGCTTTCTGAAGATGATGGGGGTCAAGCTTCCATTAATTGCCTTTCACACTCAGTTTCATTTTCTTCTTTAGGGCAGACCCTCAGAATACCAGAAGTAGGGTGTTGGTTTTGGGTGATTTGTGGGTTTGGGGTTTTTTGTTTTTGGTTTTGGTTTTGGTTTGTTTTGTTTTAATAAAAATGGGTGTTATATTCGAGTTTTTGTTCACCCAAGTGCAGGCAGTAAGGGGGTAAGTCAAATAACAGTTTCTGAAGAGGAAATCCTACAGAGAATCAACCTTAGAAATAATGAAGTTAGGTGGAGAAACATTCGCCAGCATTCCTATAGCAGCCCAAAATGACTGAGCATCAAGGAGAGGTGTGAGGAGCAAAGGCGACACAGAGAAAGGAAAACACAAGCAGGGGAAGCAGGCTGTTTGGAAGACTGTTATTTTAAAATGACCTCAACACTATGCTTCACAGAACAAGTCAGTGTTACTATTAAAAGAAAGGAATAAAACTATCCAAAGAGTGAGAAATTAGGGTAAGAATAGTTTCACCTTGCTCTTACTCCTGTGTCGTCTACTTCTATGAAAATACATACTTTCTGGTTTATTTAAATATGAATAACTACCCTGAAAAGCACGTAACAATGACTTTGCTCTTAGGCCTAGGCAGAGATTTTAATAAATGTTAATATATATATGGCTTTAGTGAAAGCTGTTATTGTTTAGATCCCACACAAATAAAAAGCATTGCTATCACCTGTCATAATACACTATATTGTTGTAGGTTAAGATAAAAGACCATTAGAGTGATTGGCTGACTCACTGCAAGAATTCAAAGGCTGTTTATCTCGATTAGTTAAAGACCTGTAATTACAGCAGTTTGACCTCGAGGAAGGTAATTACTCCACAAAAGCTCTCTACAGGAAACCAGACATTAGCCTTGGCTAATTAGCCTGACATTCACAAGCTGCCCGTATCAGAATGCAGATGGTTTGGCAACACCAGCATGCAAACAGCATCTACAAATGTTGCATGAGCAGCCCCCTGTCAATGATGGCTAAGAGTGAAATTTTTTTCCTGATGGCTTTTATAACTTGCTTTAAGAAAAATCCTTTTCTCAGAGACAATTTCCCATGGAGGAAGATGGAAGAAGTGCATGGCAGCCTGAGAGAGTGACTCAACTTATTATGGGAAAAAGTAGATGAGGCTGGTTCCGTAAACTTTTCTGTTATTCCTGGTCCTTCTGACAGTGATTAGTCTTCTCATGCCTATTGGCACATTCTTCAATCCTTCTTCTTTTCTCTGTGTATAGGATTTATATTTAGGATGCAGTAGGCACCCTACATATGGTCCAAATACATCTCTGCAACAATCAAAGAAAAAAATACCATTTAATCTATGCTAAAAGTTGCATCATTTGCACACAAAATAAAGCTGAATTTTGGTTTGGATTTACAGTTCCAACTTCCATAGTCATATAAATAATGATTCAATTAGTCCTGTGGAGATGTTTTAACATGTACTCAGCATGTAGCTCAAAATAAGCTCTGAGTAGAGTTCACGCTTTTTTAAGAAATGAGAATTTAGATTTATTTATCTAGTGTCCTTCCCAAGTGACAGCCAAATTTTAACCTATATTTGAGGGTTTTTTTCTCCAACAGTTTCGTACTACGTGTCTTACCAGATCATTGATCTGGCATCATTTGTGTGAGCATGGTACAATGAAAGAAAAAAGTTGTCATTCAGCAGTGTGGCAGTGTATGGTGGGCCTAGATACTGAAATGCCAAACTTCTTTATATTTCTGCAGCAACAGCTACAGAACAAAGGGTTTGTCTGTTATGAATGAGTGTTTCAGCAAATGATCAGCCTGTGAATTTGGGTGGTCACCCAACAACCCGCATCAGCAACCAGAATGCCTTGTCCCTGCTCTGAAGGTGTAATTGTGAGAGATGAAAGAGCTGCTTATTCCTCCGCACACCCAGTGTGCCCCAGCACACTATTGGGGTGTCCGTTTGGGGTGGCAGCAGGACCTGCCGGCTAGAGATGCCCATGGCACGGCATCTCGCCAGGAAGGCGGGCCGAGAGCAGGCAGTGTGCCATATCTCTGATTAAATCATAGACTCTGACACGCATCTGGATCAAACAGCAGTTTTGCCCAGGCCTTGCTAAGATCCCAAACATCTGAGGTCTCTTTCATGGCTCTAACCTTTCTCCTAGCGTCTTTGGGAAGCCGGACCTCATCTTCACACGTCTCTGCTCTGAACATTGCATACTATGGGCAAGTAGTCTGGTAGCAACAGAGTCAGAGTGCTGCTGCCTGCTGCCACTAGGTAAAAACACTCTCTGAACCTCAGGGAAAAAGTATTTGAGAAGACCTAAAGTTGAAATTGCCCTAAACCAGACATTCTCCTTTGCAGTTTTACTGGAAGACATACATCACACATATAAATGGTAATAGGATCAGATCATATGTCAAAATTGCCATATGTACGACTCTTGAAAGAGTGGACCTTTGGAGAATTAATCTGGACAATTTTGGTTAAAGCTTCTCATACTATTTAAAAAATATTAAAATAATATTTTTAAAATATTTCATATTAAAATAACATTTTAATGGTTATTTTATATAAATGTTTAAGAATCTTACTAGCAAAATGTAGACACAGAAGTTAAAGCTATAGTAAGACATATTCCTACAGCATGCCTAAAATTTGAATGGGGTAGGTATCCTCATAAGAAGCAAGATAATTGCTACATACAAATAACAGAGACATACTTGCTTTTCCTTTTTCAATGTTTTGAAATCTTTTACACAAATCTTTTATTCTATGTCAGAATATTTTATTATCTCAAATGCAATATTAGAAGCAAAATGTTACAATGTCATTTTGTTCTTCCTGCCACAGACATTTTTTTGTAATGGAAGACATGCTTCACAAATCAAGAAAGGATCTAAAAGGAGGATGACTCAAAAAAATGGAGTGAGTTGTTGACGTGCTGGTAAATGAGTGTTCATGGGTATTGCTGGGGAACTTTTCTGCCTGCTTCTTCTGTCTGTGTCTGAACGTTACAATGTTTAGCTTTCCGTCAGTTAAACCGCTTTTGCTATGCCTTCTGCAATTGTCCATAAACTTAATAGAAGAAAGGACTAGATTATCTTGCAGCTTTTATGAGATGCAGATGAAATGGGGAACAGGGAAGAAGAAATCCCTCCTGTGGAGTTAAATATATTCTGTAGCATTTTCTTTTAACTAATTTTTTTCCCCTCTGCAAGATGTGAGATGGATGAAGAATGCTGGAATAAATATTAACAAATGTACTTCTACTGTGTTTATTTGTCATTCACTTATTTTCCAGTCTCAGCACAAGCAGTATTTTATTGCTCAACTAACTGAGAAATATCTGCATTTTTAAGTGTTGTTTGAACCTCCCTAAAAGTCAAAAACAAAAGAAAATATGTATACAAAGGAAGTTTTTGTTGCATTGAAAAATGTCAACAAGACCTGTGGAAGAATGTGCTAAACTAAGAAGATTTGCTGATATATAGGGAATCATTTGATGGACAAAATGAATGTTCGTCTTCTCAATACTCCCAGCTTCTACTCTTGCCCGAGATTTACCTCTCTGTTACATTAAGGAGTCACAGAAATGTCATGAAATTGTCCATTATGTTCACAGACATTCACAGCACACCTCAAATTTGATGCTTTTGCAGGCAGGTCCAGAATCTGCAGAAGTACTCCATGGAAGTTGCTCCATGGAAGGCTATGGAAACACGGGCAAGGACCTGGTTCTTTTCTGTGGCACTTGCAGCAACAACAACTTGCAGAAACAATCCAGCATCACTGAACATGGTTCTGGTGGTGTTACACTGTCAGCACTATCACAGCTAGCTGGTCTGAAACTGACAGGTATTTCTCATGATGTTCAACTATTTGTTTGGTTATAGCACAGATCAATCTCAAAGAAAACGCAAGGATTGTAAAACAGATAAATTTTAACAAAAACCAGCCTGTCCACAATCCCTCTCATTATCCTGTCCCAAACATTTCTGGTCTGTTGGTCTGTCAGAAATACCTTCTTCCAAGGCCATACACGGAGTCTCTCTGCTGGGGCACACACAAATACATCAGTGCAGTCATGAGGCACTTTCTTAGGGTAGAGAGGCAATGAAGACCTATAGTATGCACAAAAACACACAGGAAGCACAGCAAAACAATTTCCGCTTGTCTGCCCTTAATTCTGTCTCTTGCCTTCACTCTGACTTATTTTTGCCTTAATTCTGACTCATGGCAACTCCTCTCAATGTAAGAATGTCCTAAAAGTAAATGCTTCTGTGGCTGCTTGAGATTTCTGCATGGAGCCAAAAGTTAGTGGTGGCCCTTAAACACCAAGCGGTGAATTCCTCCCAGCATGGGGCATTTCAGGAAAGTGAAGGGGTAACAGAAACTATGGAAGCTCAGGACTACAAAGGAGCACCTTATGTGGATTCCTGATCATCTAGGTAGCATTGCCACCTCTTATGGTTCCCTCACCTGGCCTCCATATCCTATCTTCATGAAAAATCCAGAGCCATGAATGATGTCCCTGCAAGCACGCAGGCATTAATCCAGTCTTCCTGCATGGCACTGAAAATGCACACACCATGACTTACAAATTACAGTGTGTACCACCACTGGAAATGAATGTACTAGTGAAGGGACGTCTTCCAATTTCTCAGTTCCGTTCCATGCCATGAAGTTTCACAGGACAGAGCACCATCCAAGCTGCCCCCAAGGCCTAAGAGACAGTATTAGGGTGAAGTGAGAAAAGCAGACATATTTACTTTCCCAATCCTTGCAGCCATGGAGTTCAAGCCGACCTGCTTTCTAGATGCTCCAGCCCATGAAAAAGAGAAGAAGCAAACAGCTGCTGTTTTCCAAACCCATTCAGTCCTTATTCTTGACAGTCTTTGCCAAAAAAACTATCAAACACAGTGGTGGGGCATAGGGGACTGGGAGTGGAGGAGGGAAGTCAGATATGGCTATTTTTCCTTCAGGAAATAGGCTAAATTCCAACAAAGAGCCAATGGACCCAAACCAGTGACCCTGAGTGCGATGCCTCCCAAGTCTGCTTTTGGAAAGGTAGCTTGTTATGCATACGGGATGAAAAACTGTATCCTGGAAAAACACAGAAAGTAAATATTTAAAGAAAAAGAAACACAATGAAACAAATGCCTTGTGTTTATATTTCCATGGGCCACTGCCAAGTATCTCTCCGCCTGTTACCCATCTAATGTTTAGTGTACCATATGTTTTTTAAACCAGTGGATTAAACTCCTTCATGGTTGTGAAAAGCATCAGTGTATTTATTCTGGACTTCCTCTCCCTGCATTTGTTGTTAATTTACAAGTTTCTCACATCCCTCTGACAAATTCTGTCTGTCTGTTTACATGTTTTAGATTTCTGATAGAATGTATATATTGGTCTTACCGCCACCCAGGATCTGTCATCCCCAGCAACATCAAATGTCACTCAGCCATATTTTAGTGCACATCTGAAAACACAGGCCAGGCGTATCTGTGGTGTCTTTTCAGCCCTCAGCTCCATGATGCCTGCCGTTTAATGCCCATCACCCTTCAAAGAGAGGAAGATTGTCAGGTCTCAAACTCTGTGCAAAGCTCAGTAAAAGTCTTAATCCGAATCTTTTGTGAGTGAGAATCAGACACTCCTAATTCTAACCTGGCCTCTGTCGCAGCTATTTTAGCTGCATACTTCACTTTGTGACATTCAGTGGTCAAGCAACACGTCAGAAGCCAGCTAGGGAGCTGGGTTTTTGCACATCTCTGCATAGCTGAGGATGCACACATCTTCTCAGTCTCAGAAGCTCAGCTCTCGAAGACACGATCACCAGTGCCACCCATTTTTCCTCCTTTCAGCTCTCTGGTCTGCCAAATGGAGAAAGGGGTTCTATTAGCTCCCATTGTTAGGGGAATTGCACCCCAACATTAATATAAGGCACAGCTTTAAAGTTTTTTAATGTTACTGGTACCTATGCTGAGGCTTATGGAGCTTGGTTGAAGCATAAGCATTCTTCTGTCTGGTTCCCAGTTTCCCTGGGAGCAGAAGATATGAAGCACAGACAGAACTGGAGTAAAGACCAGCAGAACTGCTAACCTCCTTTTGAATGTATAAACAATTGGTGGCACGTTTGTAATAACTTGCAGTAAATACTCTGGAGAACGTGTTTGTTAATGGAAAACCTTATTGGAGCAACAAGTACAGACAAATGACACATTTTGATTTGTAAACATGACTGTTCTTTACAGTAATCCTCTTGTCAGAGGGGCCCTCACCCTCACTGGATATGTATGGGTATGCCACATGCAACGTACACATCAAACATACATCAGAAAATATTTGGCTCTAGGTTCCTGCAAGGGAGGGAGTTGGTCAAGAGCAGTCACTGCCACCCCTGAGAAAATTGCCTTGCCCATGTGTTTCCTGCGCAGTTGCAGGTATGGTGCTTGGACGGATGTTTGATCGCCTCCGCTCTTGGATGTGGCTGGACAGATCATGCTGATACGGAGCCCCAGCCAGTCCATAGGATGCCAGGAACTTGTACATTCACCGTGGGAAAAACAACGATGTTGCCTTAAACCAGAACAGCAATTTTTTCCAGTGTTAGATCATGGGTGAGAGCTCATTTCTGATGTGAGGGCAAGCAGTGAGCTGTGTCTAAATATTCTGAAAATGCAGTCGTTTACTTGAAAAGTTCTGACTCTGCTTACGCAATGTGATGAATGTTTGGTTGTCACATTACCTATCCTGGAAAAGTCTGCATCTCTTGCTGGGAACCAAGGCAATGGGAAAAATGTCAAAAATTCAGTGTTTCAAGTAGGAAAACAAAGTGAAAACCTTCTCAAAGATTGTGGCTGGGAAGAATATCAACTGGTGCTCAGCTACTCATAAGTGCTTAGTACCAAACTCCCGTTGATTTCAATGATGTGACTGATTCCTGTGAGAATTAGACTCCCGAATTTTTTTGAGGATCTAGCCTGTCTTTCTTGTAGCCTGAGCCTTTGACAGAATATGAGGCATCAAAAACTGTATTGACATAAGCACTTTGGTTTGGCTTTTTTGCTGCTGCCCCCCAGCAAGGACTGGGAGTGTTCCTGCAACGGTTAGTCAAAATCCAGAGCCAAGACCAACTGACAGGTCTCAACGGTACGTCAATGCCTAGTTCCCGTTGCTTCCCACAGCAAACAGCAGCCCATGTTCCTCTGTTGGCCTGCCCTGCTCAGCCTAGACTATTGCTTTCCATCAGATGGATGAGAGCCATAGAGGAAACCATCTTATTCAGACCACATCAAGCTCAAAGCTTGTCTGATTTAGGCTTTCCTTTCTTCCCTTTGTCTTTGACCCTGCTTTACATGCCTTCTATCAGTAAAAGATATAGCAGTGCAGCTCCTGTTTTGGAAGAAAGTCTGAACATAAACCCAACTCTTACTCTGAACCCCAGAGTGGTGAAAAAAGGTCTCAGTGATCACTGAATGCGATGGTTACAGAGCAGACACAGCACTGCAGCATTTAGCAGGGCAAGGTTTCCTGTGCGCCATCGTTGTCCTGCATCATCTATGCTCAGTGTCCTGGACAGATAGGGCACAACTGGGTATAAACCCTAGCAAGAGAGATTTCTACCTGATTTTAAGAAAGCATTTCTAATGGTAGGGCTGGTGAAGCACTGGCATGAATCATCAGGGGAGGTGGGAATTCACAGTGCTTAAGGGTTTTAAGAATGGGTTTGGCAAAGGTCAGTCAGGAATAACATAGCTCTGTGAAATATTTGGGTCTTACCAGGCTTCTCTGCCTATTACTCACCTTTTCAGAAGTAAGCCAAGTAAAAATCTCCTTTACTCTGTACAGCTAGGCAGGGAGGGACTAGGGCTTTTGGAGAGGAAGCGTGTCTTCTAATCACCAGTCAACAAATCCCACCAGCCTCATGCCAACATCCAGCTCCATGAGTGCCCATCTCCCAGTGCTGCCGGAGCAGAAGTGAAGTCAGACTGCTGCAGCTGGTGCAGAGGACACAGGCATCAGCCCCCTGCACTGCCACAGCTCTCACTGGGGTGAGCCCCAGCAATGCCCCTTACGCTACTATTAATGCACATACATACATTTGAGGAATAAAAAGGCACCTTCAGTTTAGGCTGTCCCTGCCCCTTCCTAACTCACTCCTCCTCTGCTGGGTCTGGACTTGCTCCAATGGGGGAGAGACACGTGGAGAGCCTGCAGATGCCTATCTCAGCCCAAACCCATGTACGCACACGTGTTCAAGGAAAGTTTTCAGACTGTCCCTGCCTTCAAGGTTATCTTGTTGGTCCTCCAGGCAAGAAAATTGCTGAGAGGTTGCAGGTGGAGGGTATTTGTGGGCTACGGTGGGAAG
This sequence comes from Aramus guarauna, assembly GCA_013400195.1. Classification (NCBI taxonomy): domain Eukaryota; kingdom Metazoa; phylum Chordata; class Aves; order Gruiformes; family Aramidae; genus Aramus; species Aramus guarauna. The sequence continues at coordinate 248,520 of VXBL01008892.1, forward strand.
CGACTCTGCATTGTGCACTTCTGCATTAAAACACAGACTGTGTCCTGAGAATGCAAGTGTTGCCACCCTCTTTACAAAACAGCCACAGGAATGTAAAATTTGTTTAAAAACTAGATAGGGAAAGTCTGGTCAAAATGCTGTCCAGAGAATGGCAGGTGTTTGTTCTCATGGGACCTCTCCATGTCACAGCTCGTCTGAATATTAAAAGGCATCATTTGTGTGTGAAGGGGTAAAGAAGGGTCAGGGTCACATTGTTCTTTGCTCTCTTTGTTCTCTTAGAACAAAGTAAAGAGTCAAACTTGAATCCACAGAGGGAGGGGCAGCCAAACTGCGTGCTTGGGAACCTGTTTGCATTTGTAACTAGCGTAGTGTTAATTAAATTGAAATGGATTCACAGGCATACTTTCTGTGCTGGTTTGTTTTTCTATAAAACTTTGTTTCAGGGGCAGGAGAGAAAGAGGAGAGACATTCCTTTTGTGCGTGCGTGTGACAATTTAAGCACAGTTACTAACACTCCAGCCTTCTCTGCATGCATGAGGTAAATCACAAAAAGACAATTGACAGTCCAGAATATTATTACAGTTCTTGCAGTAACCATATTTTAGCTTTACTTTTTCACCAGAAATTGTACAAGGAGTAGAATAGAATAGTTACACTGCCAGCAAAACTTGGAGTTTAGCTGAATTAAAATGTATGATTCCTATGAATAACAGCTCCAAATTTCAACTGGGATTAAATTACATGTTATCTCATTAGTATTCAGCATCAACACTACAGCCTCCGGTTGCAGCTCTGCCCTATAAAGTGTCCGTGCGAACAGAGCATTGAACAGGCTCTGTGTTTCCAAACCAGTCTGTACCAAGTTAGTCCAGTCATACACACACAGAACGGGCTTTCTGCCTGGTGCTCTGCTGCCAGTCTGGGCTTGCAAGGCCAAAGGATACACACAGCACATTTGACTTCGATCTGTGAGACACGTGATAAGCACATTTCCATTATAAAGTCATTCTCCAAAGCAGAGCTGAACCTGATAAAAAAGCCCTATACTTACTGAAAAAATAATAAAGAAAAGGAACCATGTTGCTCAAGCAGGGAGAAAGATGACGTTTAGGTAGGCCATGAGACGGCTAGCGCTGCGGAGCTTGTAACAGCGTTTGTGTGTGGTTTGACTGTGAGGGGTGCTGTGTGGTGAGCTGTGGGACTTACACTGCTCTGAAGTGTTTGCAGCCGAAGCCAGGGCTCACACTGCAGGCCAGAAAGGCTCCAGAGCCACCGTCCTGCCTATCACTAAGGCGAGACGCTACAGACCAGCTAGGTCACTCTGTAGCTCAGACAGCACCCTAAAGCCAGGAGGAGCTGGGAGGTGGTGCAGGATCTGGCCTCTGGGAACGGACAAGGGCTGCTGACTCCTGCTAAGACTTCAAATCAGGTGGAGAAGAGATGTTTCCATGTTTGATCAGGAGAGAAGGTCCCCAGTGCCTTCAAGACAGGAACCTGGCCAAAGACCTCACCTGTCCACCAGGAACAGCAGCGTACCCTGCTGTACCCTGCTATTCCCAGGCAGACCGACAGCTGAAACTTAGTACAAAACACAGAACAAAAGCTGGCTGCAAAATGTGACGTGCTTGATCTGAAATGACATTTTGCTCAACTTCTTATGGAGGCATCTATGTACACACGGTCTCTTGCTAAAGACACCGAGCATTCAGAGTTTGGTTCATGACATACTCAGATGATTACTTAAAAGGAAGGATAGTGGTTGCCTTGAAACCAAACCAACTTGTTGCCTGTTGAATTGGGAGGGATATTGAATCCAGTTATTTGTAATCACAGCTGTGGAAGCCTGACTCTCATAGCCAGTATGATTCCAAAAGGCTTTAAAGTACTTTGGGCCATATTATTTGGTATGCTTTCACTTATTTACACTTCTTTAATTATGCCAGTAGTGGCTTAACCTACCACCTGAGGATTTTTTCTGCATGAGGGAATCTGAGAGCTAAGATTTTCTTTGTGCTTTTTATCAGAGTTTTGAAGTTCTGTATTAAATGGAACCTGGTGGGGGTGGGTGGGTGTGGGGGATGTATGTCTGTGTGTGTGTGTATCCCTCTTTGCTTTGATTTTTTTTGTTTCAGTCAAAGTGAATGCAACTGAAATATTAAACTTTGCTTGATTTGAAGGGAAAGAGGAAGGAGAAACGTGATCTCATTAAACCACTTCATTTGTCCCTGAGACCAACCGACCTTTCCTGTGATTTCAAAGCTTTCCTAAAATTTGCTGGAATCTTTGGCAAATGCAGGATGTGCTTTGGCTTCATAATGAAATATACAGCTAGGATCTTGAGGAGTTCAAAGCAGACCCCCAGGAACTGCTAAAAACGCTGCTATCAAGCACTTGTGACTCTGTTGTCACTTTCTGTGCTTATCCACAGTGTGTCCTAAATTTGGCATTAAATTGATTTTCTTTTATATAACTTATTTGTAGACGTGAAAAACACCTCTGTGGTGACAAGACCGTCGGCTGAGGGTTGTGGGAAAGTAAAGAAGTTGAATGGAAGGATAGAAATGTTCTTATTCCTAAGGGCTGGGTTTTCAGGTTGCAGGGTTTTTTTTTCTTTTTATATGAGTTTCAGATGCAAACTGATGGAGTTGATGTGGTGGAAAACACTGTTGAATTCAGGAGAAACAGATCTAAGAATCTGCCTCTAAGTTTTGAATTTTGGTCCTTTTGGGCACAAGAGATACAAGTGGTATGATGAAGGACAGTGTGATTTGCGTGTGCCTGGAGCTCAGAGAGGAGATTTCCAGTAACCTGATTGTGCTCACCACTGTCTCTCTTGACAAATTCCAGGGTCTGAGCCCTCCCAGCCTGTGGGCTTAGCCTTGTTGCCCTGCTTGTCTAATTGAGAGGTGCTGATAACTGTAAGAAGTGTCTTTTTCAGATTGTTTATGAACCACTGTATTGAGCAACTAGGGAAATCAATGAACCATCACCGCAGCTCACTGTGACTAACACATGATTTATGATGTTTTCACTGAATCAAGCACTTCTGGGAGCCAGTTTTGCTAGGTACTCCACAAAAACATTCAGTTTACCCATCCTGCATCTACAGGACGCATCTAGTGACAGAGCTCATTCATGCCTTACCTCCTGTTGTGGTTGAGGTTCATCAATCCACTCTCAAAACATGAGAGTGGTTGCCTTACCTCCCCAAGGGAGGGAGGGAAGCAGAACCAATAGAGCAAACCCTTGTGATCCCTCACCTTTCAGTATTTTCGCCTTCACTAACTTTGCACAATGAATAGACAAGGGATTTCTCCAGAAACAGTGTTTCAGTGCGAAACTGTTCCCAGGTAGCAGACAGGCATAAAGACTAATGCGCAAAGAAGTAACTGAATTTATTAAATCATTGGCATTTTGCAGATCCAGCTAGCTTTCCCAGGCTCCCAGTACAGGCAGTGGAAAGCGGGAAGGAAGGAAAAAGGGAGAGAGAGAGAAAATCATGCAGATGGTGATTTCAAAGAGGAGTTACTGGAATTACTCTGATTTGCCCTTATTTTTTTCTCACTGACTACATATGGATCTAAGGGTAGCTAGCCAGCTGGTTTAGCTAATGAAGTGTTTACATTTGGCAGTGTGAATACCCACGGATTTACCAATAGAAGTGTATGAAAAACTGTATGCTCTGCCAGCCAATACGTGTTTTCCCTGATGTGGCTTAACACTGAGGTAGGAAAAGAGGCAGTGGGGATGCTGTAAAACACAAATCAAACTGGTTTGCAATCTTTCTTGTGCTCCCTTGACAAACAGGTGCTGATTCATGATCTTGCATCTCCCTTCTACATCAAATACATACATTCACTAGAGAGGAGGCAGGCTGACAGCAAGGCTTCAAGCAATATCCCTTCAGGTTTGGTGAAGCTGACCACTGACTTGGAACGTAAAAGGTTCATTTGGAAGAAACAAGGAAAACCGAAGTATCCTGTGATGGCTGTTTCCGAGAATCTTCTTTCTGAAAGAGACAGGAAAGATGGTTTCGAAATCACCTCCACCATAGACTTCCCATCGGAAGGCCGAGTGCTGACAGGATGTTGGGGCCTCTAATGACACCATTTGGTCACTGATTATTTGTAGGTTGGGGCTNTGTTCCCTGGAGTGGCCGGGAAAGGGTGGTGGTGGGAGGACACAGCATTCACAGCTAGCCTGAGACACCAGCCAGTTTATTTACTTAAACAACAAACATCCAGCATGCCAGGAGAGCAGTGACAGAGGGCAGTTCCTGAATGGGATGAGACAGTATGTCTTCTGAAGCGCCCACCCACGTTGCCTGAAAGGGTTTAGCGGTGCTGACTCCTTGTGAGGAAATGGCAGCTTGTGTGTTCAGAAACGTCACAGGCTACCCCGCAATGTGTGTGATGTGAGGATCTCACAAGCTGTTTGCAAATGGCCAGAGGCAAAACTCTGCTTATTTTCCCTTTATTTCCTTCACCCCTCTGCGTCCCCCTTCCCCGGCCCCCTTTTGGGGGCTGTCATTCTTCTCACCATCCTGTGTGCAGCTGGCATTAAGCAACAGAGCTCATTCTCCATCAGATGGAGGGAGAAGGGGGTTATATAAACAAACAGAACAACAAGAACATTTCTAGGAGCAACATCAAACCTGACCTTTTGTTTTATGGCAAAAAGTAACAAAGATGTTCTTGGGAAAACAACTTAGCTGAGAGGGGAATAAACACGAACCCTTGAACTGTTGTGCCTGTGTGGAGCTGACCAAGCAGTGCTTTGCTTTCTTACCAGGGCTCTGAACTCTGCTGGACTATAAAAATGTACATTGTCGTTGTCGTTCTGTGCAGGCTGGTAACCTCAGAACTCAGCCGAAATGAAGCAAAACAAACCTTTTGCTATCTGTTGTTTTTCTAGCAAGCCTTGAGTTGGATTTCTGCTGACAGCTCCTCAGCACGGCAATATGTGACACCAGTGCTCTGTGATCTCTGCTGCTCGCCTGCTGCTTTTCCAGATTGAAGCAGAGGTGTTGGCTTTGACCTACAAAGCCCTAAATGGCTTCGGACGTTCCTGCTTGATTTTCTCTTTCTGCCAGTTGTGACCAGCAGAGGTGCCCCAGTTGAGAGAGCGGTGAGAGCAGTTTCTCACTAAGAATGCCTGATGGATGGCATAAGCTCCTCCATACCCCTTCAGAAATATTCTCCTGAACCCCGAGCATGCAAAAAGCTTGCAAAAGAGCAAGCCATTTCTTCTGGGTCCTGTCACAAACCTGATACACCTTTAAAGGAGGACCAGGGAATCAAGAAGTCTAGTCCTGGGTCAGGACTAGCTGACACCAGCTCAACAGCTCTGTTTGAGGAGTTTTAACTGCTTGGGTACTGGTAATGCAGTACCAACTGCAATGCAGTTTCAGCAGCATTTGGGAGACTCATTTCCTCAGTCACAGGGAAAGAAATTAATTTCATCTAAGTTCAGGTGCCTACAATTTAGACATCAACATTTATTATCTAATTAATGAGTACCCATTTAATAGTGCTGCATCTAGACTTTAGTTGCGATGAACTATTAGACTCGACTTCATCAGCAGTCAGTGGGGAGGGTTTTTGTGACCTATCTAGACATCTGCCATGGAACTAGAGGACCCATGCCCCAGAACTTCCCTTTTCTCTTCACTGATTAAAGAAAGTGTCAGTCAATATTCATATGCATCTGAAACTGAATTTTCTCAATAAACTTAAACAGATAAATCTCAGAGAGTGGGTCACATAAACATGATTATTTTTCATTATTCTCTTTTAAAAAAAAAGAGTATCTTTCTGTGTTGCATACTCTTTCCCAAGACATTTATGACTGCTTGTTAACGCTGTGTTCTTTCCATCCTCAACTCTTAGGCTGAGATCAACAGCACTGGTTAGCTGTCTTCTGCCCACAGGGCACCTAAATAGCCTTCTGGATCTGGACTTTACTGCCCTAGGCACAGTCTACTAATCCACTCTGGCCTGGTCAGACTTGGCATTATTAAAACTATGTGCAGACATTCCCTTCTGTTCCTTATTTTTGTGAGAAGTAGACAAACTAAAGCTCATTCTCACAGTGCACATTCTTGGGCAGTTTTGAAGTCTACTAGACCAGAACCAGCCCCTGCTTGCAGCCCATGGTTTTAGGGGACCAGTGAAAGCAAGTCCTGAAAGTGGCATCCGAGCATGGCTCACCAGCTTTCTTCAAAAAGGGCACTTGTCTCCTTGCTTTTACCACAAAACACTGCAGTAAATACTTGGTACATCTGCAGCGAGCTTCACAGATTATTCGTGTAATGCTCACAGTTTAATGGGGGTATCCTAAACTAAACAGAATGATGTATTTCTGGGCAAGGAAGTCCAGATTTCTGTGCGTGTATGCGCATCTGCAGTTGTGCCCTTATTTCTTTACATGTGAGAACCACAATTATAAATTGAATAAATTGAACTATTTGAATGAAGGGAAAAGCTAAGCTCCAGAGCTAGGGACAGACAGAGCTGATTCTCTGCCCTCTGCCAAGGCCATGAAGTCATATAGGCATACCTATCTACTTCACAGATATTGCTGTCTGTCTGACAGCAGCTCACATCTACTGCTTCACTGTATCAAGCAGAAGGAGCTGAATCCACTTGAATGCTCCCCAGATGCTGTGAGGACTCTTGTCCACAGGGAGCCATGGCGTAAAGAAGTCATAGCTACTCCGACATCTCTATGGATAAGCCCAATATAAATTTAAAAATTACAAATGCCTACATGCAAATGCCTCAGATTAACCACACATTCACAGAAATGTATTGGCTGAATGAAAATGATCAAAAAGCAGCACTCTACTATTTCTTGCACCTGGCTCTTCCTGAAGAGGCCATGAAATAAAGAATGTCCTTACATTCCACGTGGACCATAAAGATAGCTTGCCGCTTTATCAGCAGGCATAATCTCTCTTGGCCGCATCACTGATCACCATTTCCTAGATTGTTATCTATCCTAGAGGTGACAGCTGGTGCCTGGTTTTACCATCCTTTTACCTTTCCTNTCCTTAGTCCCCACACTGATCATACGCATAACTGAAAAGTCTACCTGCGACCTGTAACCCTGCATCCCTCCCTGCACGTAGTGTATAGCCCTACGTATTGAGAGATGAAACCTCTACTAACAGTGAATTTTGAGTCATGTGCTGCTACTCCAGTTTGTGTTTCTTCAGTTGCTGTTTGCCATGCATGGGTACTGAGTCTCACACAGCATCACTGAAGCACTGAGCTACTGCTAAATGCTCTCTTAAA
>VXBL01008892.1:255879-273947 GCA_013400195.1 Aramus guarauna
AAAAAAAAAGAAAGGGCATTTATAAACATCGCTGCCTTGCTTTGGGTCTCTGAAAACCTTTGCCCTGAACATTACACCATGCAGGCAGTCTAAATGGTCGGATGCTTGAACTACAGTAAATACGTGCTTCTATGTTTCACTAATAAACCATAGCATAATCATTCCCTGGTGTAATCTTAATTAGAGCATCAAACTGTCCCCAGGGAAGGAAGAAGGAGAGGCTAGTCCAGATTTTTAAACAGACATTTCTACTGCACTCTACCTGAGGGAGAAGACGCTTGTATTATCTGACAAGTAGCAACTGAATCAAATCCGAACAATCGCCTTTAGGCACGTGTCGTAACTGGCAAATTTTGGCCCGTTTCGAAGTGATCCCATAAGAAAGAGTAGGAACCCTGTTTGTTCAGAAGCCTCAAGGGAATAACAAGCCTCTAAGTTAGTACCACCAGTGGCACACAATTCAGTTGTGCCAAGAGTACGAACCCTTTATCACCACCTGTCCTGAAGGAGAAAAGAGGTAGGCAACTGACACTCAAAACCTGTGTGCAGTTCAATAAACTATTGCCTTCTACTCACACCAGCCAGGAGTGACAGAGCTTTATGGAAAGTATGTTTTGGGAAGAAAAGTTTCTCTGCAAAATAGGTCTGCATGCTTCTTGGTGCTGCTCTACCAGTGGACTTGTGTAGACAGTGTTTTGACTGTTGTGCTTCTCTGAATTTGTGACATAGCATGCAGACCAAAGTATCTAAACCAGATGACTTCTTTTGGAGCTAGAGTGGAAAATCTGACTGAAAAACAGTAGAGTAGATACAGACACAGATGATGAACAGCTCTCCCACATAATAAGACTACCCTTAATTCCTTAATCCTAAAATATTTAGAATAAAATGAAGCAACTTCATATTAATACACAAACTGCCACTCAAGCATGTGAATATATGATTGTAAAAATGACCTGTCAGCTCTGGTTCTGAAGATTTTAATGTGGTGGAAAGTCTGCTGAAATCTACATGGAATGCAGACAAATTCTAATTGTCCAAGTAGCTCTGGGACAATCCAAGAGTCATGATTTCAAATAAATTCAAATACCCTTTGAGTTTTAGAACCAAAGGATATATCTGACATCTGGGTAACCTGAAATTTGGTTACACTAAATCTGAACCATCTGAGATTACCACAGTGCTGTATTATCAATACCTCTATGATGGATTTACAATATTATCAAATTCAGGCTCTTGCAATCAGAGATACAGCCCATGCATCCCAGCTATCTGCCAGAAGAGAAAGCAGCTGTTTTCTGCTAAGAGACCTGCCACACGTATTGATTTTACCATTCTGGATTGCAAGTTTTTGGCAGTGACTGGGCATAATTAGTTTCACTAAAATTCTCAGAGCAATTCCTACACATATGAAAATTCTCCAAAGGGGGGACCAGAGTCTTTTAAGTAATGCAGGAATTTTTCCTGGGAATTATATTGCCTCAATTACATAGAAGGTCAAAATACATTATAACAACAGTTTTGCATGGCCTTAAAATCTAATAAATCTAAATAAATCTGGAAACAAGTGCAGATAGAGAGAGGAGATGAACCACATTTTCAGTGAAGTTATTTTTTGCTGATGTTTACTTTGTAACAAGTAAGCTGGAATTCACATTGAACTCATTGAGTTGTTTTAGCCACACTGAGAAAAGCAAAAGTCCTTTTAGACATCTTAAATCAAAATTTGAGAAGTTTGTTTTGGTGTTTTGAAGTGATGTTCTGTTTAGAAATTTATCCAGATTTATTTTACAAGAGAGAAAAATTTCAGAATGAAACTTTGTGTTTTGGGGTTAAACAAAATGCCTTGTCCATTCTCGTCAGCAACGCTTTCCCAACTTCCCGGTTTGCCTGTGATTGAAACTCCAACTGATCCTATAGGTGTATTATAGGAAGATGCAGTTTTTTAGTGAAATCTGAAATTTGTTGTCAGGAACACATCCTGCCAGGGCACAGCAGCAGCAATGAATGCATGCACCGCAGCATGCCGATGACCCTCTGATTGCACCCTCAGCAAGAGACAAGAGGGACGAGTGGTATCCGATCCACTGCACATGCCCTTTCAGTTCGAGAGTGCAAGGCAACTGATGGGCTTGGACTGTATGAAAAGGAAATACATTTCACCTCCACTGTATTTCTACTTTACTGACCCTCAGATAAAGAAAAACAGGATTGAGACTATAAATTCATACTCTTTTTCTTTTCTGTTGAAACAAACACAAGAGCTTCAACTTCTACAGAAAATCTTGGGTTATATTTTTTTAATTCATCATGATGTTTATTAGATAAATAAATAATACCAACATGAACCATCATATGGGACTGCAAACCACTTGGCTGCTTCAGGAAGCTCAGATAGTCCTCTTTCAAATTGCCACCCTACTGCAAAAACACTTACAGCCTTAATAAGTGGCACTCCTGTCTACCTAAAAAAAAAAACAAAAACCAAAAACAAAACCCAAACAACAACAACAACAACAACAACAACAACAACAACAAAAATCGGTAATTCCTCCCCCCTAAGCTATTTTAAAAATTGATCTCTTCTGCATCCCATCTGATAGACGCAATAATGGAAGTCTGTGAAAAACATGACAAAATAGCACACAGACAGACGGACCCACAACAGAGCACGTTGAACAGCTGCTAAACCTATAGAAGTCACACTGTTTCCTGCACTGATTGTTTGAGGATCTGAGCTTATTGAAGCCAGGGTGATTTGGAACAGCTTAGAGAGGAACTATTGACTGAAGAGCCCTTTTGTATGGAAAACCATTGTTCGGTAAAATTTTATGACTTCACAGCTTTTTAACAAGAGGAATTTTAACAAGGAAAGTTTCCTTCGAGGTTTCTTTATGAAGTGGGTGAGCTGAGTTCCCCATTTCTCCACAGATTAAGCTCTGTTCTAAGAAGCTTTCTCATCTTTCACCTACTGGAAAAAACAAAAGGCATAGCCTGGGTTTAGCAGTGCAAGCCCCTCATCATGAATCAATCCCACCCACTCAGAAAGAGGAAGAATAATTTCTGGAATAATTATTACTGAAATTGTGACGGTTTTCAGAGGAGCTGCTGGTGGTAACGAGGGTATGTCCTCTGGCTAACTGTTACCTTATCAGGAATTCCCTTCCTGTTGGCGAGGACGTTTGGCAGCAAGAAAGGCTTCAAGTTTCTCTTCACCACAGTGTTATTCCAACAGGGAGGCAGAAGGAGCACCTAGTGCTTTTGTTATTATGTCACCTGGGGGCTTGTGCTGCATGGCATTCAATGATCCAGAGGTAAAGGATCTTCCACCGGATGCAAAAGAGTGAGAAGACTTGGGCTACCAAAACACACTATGAAATATAGTCTGGGTGCATTCTCTTGACTCATCCTGTTGCTGTGAGGAGGTTACACTCAGTGGCAGGGCTTTCTTCAGTGGCTTGTCCCCAGGGAGCAATCCAGCAGTAAAAGCAGCTCAGTATCATGCACATAGTAGCACTCATTCAGTATTTCTAATGCTGCAGCATTAGCCCTGGAGCACATGGGAGGAGAAGCAGATACTGAAATATGTAGACATCAAAAGTACCCTCATTACATTCCAAGGTCTTATTAAAAGCCACTGTAATCCTCCTTGCCAGGACCTTTCTGCCAGACTATCATTCATGGTCTTTACAACCCATACTCATAAACCTGAAGAATTATGTTTCATTTCACGTTAGATTTTAAATGCCATTTCTAAAATGCTGTTCTGTGTCAGAAACCACCCGGGACACTATCTGGTGAGAAACTAAAGTCTAACTTTTTATTATACTTTCAAAATATATCTAAATGAAGGCCAAAAGACATTTATGCTTCTACAAGCATAAAAACATTCTGAAGTACTGTGTTCCAATGGGACGTATTTTTCTTAGTGCTGTCCTTCTTCCCCAATACCAGAGACATTTTCCTGATCATGTGTCCTTTATGCTTCACTCTGGGTTTTGTTTTGTTTTTTTTTTTTCTCCTGACTCAAGGAAACTTCATGTTAATTACCATAAGCCAAGGTCAAAGCAGAGGACATGAGTGAGCCTAACAAAGTGAAGACCCTTTTCAATGTATCTTAATATCCTAAAGCTTCACGCTTTGTAAATTGCATCATTGTAGGATTTATTCTCCCCATTTTTTCCAGTGTTTGGACTTGATAGGAAAGCCTAATGGTCTCAAAAGAAAAAAGCTGCATCTTGAAAGGCAACAATTGCTCCCTATGTGGTATTGAACTCCCACAACTACAAATTGATGTCAGTGCACCACGCAGCCAGCTGCGGGGGGGCAGGGCAGCTAGAAATACACCTCGGGGACAAATGGCATTTATCTGTCATTTCTTTGGTGAAGCACCACACAGAATCTTATCTCGGCTGAGCAGTAAAGTGGCAGGTCCACCGGCACTTTTTTTTGTTTGTTTTTTGTTTTTTTTTTCTTTTCTTTTCTTTGGCAAATCGCACACATATTTAGGGTAGCATGGCAGAAAATATTTGAAAATGCCAGAAACTTATTTCCTTTCTCTATCATTGGAAGCTCTGGGCTCTAGCAGCAGAGTGGAAATCTCTGAGGAACCCACCCGTAATTCCCTGCTACGTGGGGAGGCTCCCTAATGCCTTTGCATGGGGAGCAGTGGCTACAGCAGCTACAGAAGCTACAGCAGCTTCCCCGTGCACTCGCACCAGATCTGCAGCTGCAGCTCGAGTCATTTTGAACTTTGGATTTGATAAATGCTGCCGTGGTTACTGTGCTCCATGTGTGGTCTGGAAGGGACAAGGCTCTTCCTTGGGAGACAGCAGCACCAGTGCTGCGCACTTCAAGCAAAACGGCATGGGGCTGCCATAGTGTCATCTCACTTTTGTATATGGGGGAAAGCGACCTTATTTGGGTCACTTCTGTCTTTTTATTCGTGTCAGAATTTTACTTTAAGATACTTTCCCCCCTTTTACAGTCTGTGCTGTGACAGCCTTTTAAAGTGGGTATGAGTTTTACGACTTACAGGGTGCCAGGAATGTGAATGGTGCCACAAATGTAAAAGTGGTATATGGTCCCTGCAGCTTATTATTAAATCAAAGGTAAAATTGCAGCAGCAGCAGCAGAGCTGAGTTCCAAAGATCAGCAGCCAAACCATTTCTTCAATATTGTTATCTCTGAGCTTGACACATTTGATAAGCAAGTATCTTAACCAGCAACATCTCTTTACTTTCCTCTGAGTCAATTAATTCTCACACTTCTGAAACGTTAGGATCAATACTGCACTTTTAAAGAAAATGATGGGAGAAAGGCAAATGGGATATATAAGAATTGCAGCACCATTACGGCCAGGTGCATGAGAATACGTATTATTTTATAACAGCTGAAAATAATTTGTGAATATGCAAGATGTGTACATGAATAATTTTGTGTCTGCTTGGTAATAAAAACCAAACAGCATTATAAATGACCTGACAGTCTCATAGCATTCACATCATGCATGTGTATGTGTGGGAGATATGACATATGTTTCACACACACTTTATTCCCGTGAATGCTAAAAGGTCTAATCCTGCAGCGAACACATGTGCCCACGTGTATATTCAGAAGTGGAAAAAGACTCACATGGCCCTCAGACTGCTTGGGCTTAGCCAGGTGTTACCCTGACCTCGGAGCTGAGGTGTAGCTTTCCCTACCTACATCAACGCTGCAGGTGGTGCTGCCGGACCCCTCAGGACCGTCACCCCAGCTGGCTGAAAGCAGCTTACCCCTGGTGCAGCAGTGCCTGGAGGGGCTCTGCCCCCCTCCTGAATTACACTGCCACAGGGTAGTTCCTGAAGGCGAAATAAGCTCAGTTCCAGTTTTGCGTACACAGGCTGTGTCTCTCTCTCTGGCCAGGTCCACCCGCGATAGCTTGATCAGTGCTGGGAGCGCCTCGTCCCCGGAGGGGCTGGCCCGTCGCCTGACATCGAGTTACACGCCTCAGTCTTACATCGCTCAGGGTCAGCTGCACAGCTCCTGAGCATCAGTGCCCACGAGTAGTCTTGTGAGGAAGAGGAGGAGGAGGAGGAGGAGGAGGGATGCCCTGGGTGGGTGCCAGCCCTGGGTGCAGCAGGGAGGCAGGCAGCCAGGAGGGAGCACCTCAGGTCCCGTGAGAGGCTGTGCCTGCCCTGCGCGCTGCTTTCTTGGGGAGGGAAGGGACATCCCACAACACAAATGAAGGTTTCGTAAGAAGGTGGTGGATGGTGAAAATAGGAGAAGGCCAAATCCACTCGCAGGACAAGCTTTAAAGCGGGAGTCAGCAGCCTTCAGCATAGGCACCAGCTGAATGTCTGCAGTGACTGAAGGGTGTGAAAATGCACTGAATCAGCAGTTATCACCTTCTTCCTGTGTTTGTGAGCACCCTCACTGTAGCAGACAGTGCTGGGTGGCCCTTCTTTCAGAGGAAAGGTAGTAAATTACTTCACATTTAAATGGGATTAAGAATATGACCACTGCAAGAACTACACGGCACCTGGGAGAGCCAGAGGCTGTCTCTACAGAGTCATTAAGAAGCAGCTAAGAAAAGAAAACCTGTTGCTGACGTTAAGCAAAGCTCTGCATCTACACTGGAGAATATCCAAAAGTCTAAAAATTTAAAAAAAAAAAATTTGAAACAAAAAAAATTTATTTTTTTTTTTCATTTTTACTGTGAAGCCTGTAACATTGCAGGATATAAAAAAAAAAAAAGTAAGAGATGGCTGAGACTGTATCCTACAGATACACCAAAAGCAAATAAGTATCTGTGCCAGTTGTCCACAAGCACATGAATTCATCATACTAACAGTTGTGTGGATGTAGCTGTGATGATACAAAGATAAAAGCAGTCAAGGTTTGTTTGGAGAGGTAATATCTTTTATTAGATTAGGACACAAGGAAGGGCATATGTGCCTGTAAGATTGCCTGTTTTTTCCAAGTATAAGTCAAACTAATAAAAGACGTTATCTCTCCTGACAAATTTTGCCTCATTCTAATTACACTATGCAGTTTTCTTTCTTTCTGCCAGACTTGCTTATACTCAAAAAAAGTTATGTACAACATTTATTTAAAATTGCTTTCATATTATTCCAAAAGACGGGCAGAGGGAGGAGGAAGGAAGGATGTTCCTCTGCTATAACATCTTTCTCTCCCAACAAACCATCACAAGTCATTTATTAGCAATGGATTTGTCTGGACTGAAACTGCTGGAAAAAGCTAAAACAATAGATTCAGAGTACAACATGTTATTCATGTGCTTGCCATATGCCTATGTTGTAAGCATTGCCAGGTCCACACAATATTCAACACTGAAAGAATATTATTCAACTTTTACTGAAATCCTCTGTGATTTCATCAGTTAGATGGGTTCCTGTAATCCAGATGGGATCACTGACATGGCTTAATAACAGAGGCAGCTCTGGAAATCAAGGTGATTATCAACGTACAGGCCACCCACTCTGTGCCATTCATGGGGATCTGCCAAACAGAACAGGAAGAGAAACTGGCATCTACTGTGTATCAGCAGCGGAGACATTTTGTCACTTTATTTATTGATTTATTTATTGATTTATGATGTGGGTGGAGCTTTGGAGGAAGAAAGCTGCCTTTTAAAGCCTGAATCTATAAAATCAGCATATGAGGATAGTTAGGCACTGTTCTGTGAACATTTGTGTCAGACACTGAGAGCTTCTGCTGGGTTTTTTTGTACAGAATATAACATTAAGCATCCTGCTTTTCAAAATTGTTGCTGTTCTGGAAATAAAGCAGAATGCACTTTGTTTATCTATTCTGAGCAACTCACATATTGTATTTACGTGCAAGTGGTTTAAGGGTGATATACATAAAACATTTTCTGAAGCTTTTCGTCATTACAGTCTGGAGAACTTCCTTACAAAAAAAAATCAAGTTTTAATTAAAACTGAGGGCATGCTATATTGTCTTGCAGGAAAACAGCCCCTGAAGATTGATTGGAAGAAATACGTTTAGAACCAGGGTGGAGTTTCTGTAAACGCTATAAATTAGGAGACATAGTTAAACATGAAATTGCCCCAATGCTATCACAGCTGCACACCCAAAGAGTGCGTTTCAGTGGTTCACATCTCGAAGCAGTATTTCTCCAAAATGCAGAATTACAACAGTTGTCATGCCATGGGAGAACCCACTGAAGGGGGCAGCCCACACAGCTCATCGCAGAGACCTGCACAGGCCACGTAACCTCCGACACTTTCACATTGTGTGACTGAAGTCGTGTTTGCGACATACACCAAAACCGTAGAGAAGGAGAAAGAAGAAATGGAATGGGCCTGGGTTTTGGCCACTGATGGGCACATACTTCAAGCCATGAGACAGGGAGGAGTTTCAGGACCCTCAGGAATAAGAGTGGCCAGGAGTAAGCTGGCTGCAGCCTTGTGCAGAAGCAATGGGACAGACAGTAATGACTGAGAAGTTTATAGATGGTGAATGCTCTTAAATCACAGGGGCTAGAAACAAATGATCTTGCCTGTTGCTGCTTCTTCAATTTCCTCTCTACAGAAACTCCATTGACATGCCCTTGGGCTTTAGGCATTTGCCTGACAAGCTGATTTCCACCTTCGTACCTCTTTCTTTTGCTCTCCTAGGTCCTTGTTCTAGTCCCTCAACTGTGACACATTCCTCACCTTTCTGTCTGCAGCCCTCATCCTTAGGTTGTCCCACTGAAGGTTATGTCCAGAGCTCACATCTTCCAGGCATCTCTCCAAATGTCTTTTGCAACCAGGTCCACTTCTTCTCCTGTAAATCTCTCATCTCTCTCCCTAGCTACCTCTTGTCTCCAGATTCCCTTTTTCTCCACTAGATGCCTTTGCATCATGCATACCCTTTCTTCAGTAGAAGGCTCTCTGCCCAAGTGACTCGGACATATTGCCACTGAAAAATAGAGGAGAGAAGCGAGAAACTACGTAAAGACAGGCCCTTGATTAAAGTTGCAAAGTGTTGGACTTATGCTAGGATAAAAAGATTTCATTTATCTTCATCTCAAAGGGGCTTTAATTTTCCCAGATATTGGTCCCATCCAAGGACCAAAACAAATTAAGGTAGTCAAGAAGCCATTTCCCAGAATGATCTACCCATGTGCATGAGATCATGGAAACACAAGAAAAGAAGCAGGCATACATAGCCCAAGTTGCAGCAAACCCTGGAGGACCACTGGGATGAGCTCCTTCAGTTGTATAAACTGTCTTGGATTCTTTACATTAAAATATTAGGGAATAAAGACTTACAGGTTTAAAATAGATTTTATGCCCTGAGATGACTCAAAATGATTCAAGTTACAAGCTTTGCTTGTCTTGTGACTCTCTCATGGGCTCAGAACTCCATTTACATTTTTAGAAAGTCAGCCCTGGACTCTTCAATTCAAGGTGATTTAAGTTGAAGCATGCTTAAAAAATGCTGCTGAGAAGCCTGTGTGCGTCTGTTTGACCGTACTGCTGAGGGCAGCACAAAGCCTTGCTCCATGGCCTTTGTGGGCCCTGGCTGTCCCCAAAAAACCTCCAAGCAACTTGCAGCTGCGGGTCTGCTCAGGGAACTCCAACTCTAGCTGATAATGCTGAAATTCAATTCCTTTTCCAGCCTACTTCTTCTCCCTACTTTTCTTTCTCCCACTCTCCTGTGCATATTCAGGTCCTTCTGCCACTGTCCCCCTGCACATGAGGGAGAATGCAATTCCAGTCACATCTGAGAGATTTCCATTCTGTTTCAAATAAAATGTTTGCTATGATCTTGAATCACCAGTGCTTCTGAGCTGATACATACAGGCTGGAGGGTAGGGGGTGGAGCAAATTAGAAAGGAGGTGCAGGTGAAAACCCAGGCTGGAATAAAAAGGAAGAGTAAATACTCAGTTACATTTTCACACTACGCCTTACTGGTCAAAGCAGAGATAAAACCAAAGCCAGACAAACCAGGAAATTTGAGTGACAGGTTAAAGCGGTCTTACATGCTGTAAATATTAGAGGAGTACAACCGTGTATCTGTAACAAAAAGGGCAATATAACCACCTTTGATCAGTGAGAAGGTATACAACATTCCTTCATGTTCTTCAAAGGCAAAAAGGTATTTTATTTACCTAGTGTCACTTTTACCATTGTTTGCTCTCACAAAGCAATATCTAGAAGCAATTTCTGCTTGTGTGGAGAGCAGTGAAAGATAAGAGCCCATAAAGCAGTCAGATGATCTGTCTCCTAGCCATATGTTAGCCCATGGATAGGAACAGAACAACGTAGGGGATTTAGACCAAAGTCTGCAAGCAGAGCAGACATAAACCAGAACCAGGTGTGCCCCTATGGGCTGATCTCCCATCGTGTTGATCCTTCTTCAATATTGTGTTGACATCAGCCGGCTTTTGGTGTGAGCAAGCCTGGTTGGCTCTTTCGGAAGTTATTAATGTGGATGGCATGCTGTTGAGAGGTGTATGAAAGGCAGGACTTTCTGATAGATTGTCAGACTTTCCAGCTGAGCGTGGAGTTGAAATATGCTCTGATCTGCATATGGCTGGAGTCTGAACAAAGATCACAAGCTCTGATGTGCTTACCTGGGTTTCGCTGAGTTCTGACTCAAGAAAAACAGTCTTGAAATCAGAATTTGATTTTGTTTTCGATTTTATTTTTTTTAAATACTGTATATACTCTTGGAGAGAGAAGTTGAATGAACGTACAAAGCTTACAATGGCACTAGAAGCAGCAAAATAAGAGGGTAACATAACAGGGACGTCTGTCAGCGCTTTATTTTGAGGTCATAGTGCCCCCATGCGGTAATCTGTATTCAGATACCCGCATGGCTCCCCGTAATTGTAAAGCTTATTTATTTATACGGCAGTGTACACAAAACCTAAAGATCTAAGTAGCTCTCCTAACCCTGACGCGTTCTGCTTTTTGTGCGATTCGGTGTGCTCCTGACTGCCTTCAGTTTCTGCGGATTTTAGCGACGCGCAGTTGTTACTTCCCACGCAGAGGCTGCCGTTACGTCGCCCCTGAGTTTCAGTCACCCGCTCTCGTAGCACCCCTTAGCGGCGAGACCACCTCGTGGTTTACCGCTTCCCGGGAGCGAGTTTCAGGCACCAGTCAACATTTCTGCGTTTCAGCATGACACAAGAAGATGGAGCGTGCCTCGAGGCAGCGGTACAATGGCGTCTCTGCAGCGCTCACCTATGTCAGCCTGCTCGCTTCTCCACGGGACGACATCCTCGCCTTCCAGGGCCGCAGCAGGAGTGAGGCCAACCTACACCTCCTTCCCAGAAAGTGGATCGGTGGTCCTGGTCTACATTACCATCTAGGATATGGTGGTTTGTTCGCTTAGCTTGGATAACAGCAGTTCAGTACTCAGCAAGAGATATCAATCGATCTCATTAACACTATCAGTCACTTCCCTGCAAGGAATTTGTGCTACCTCAAATGCCCTATTAGGATTGTATAACTAAGTAAACTGAATTACAACACTATACTTTTGCTTGAAATACAGTATCCAGACTCCATAGAAGATGTCTGTTTTTCTGCAAAGGATCATTCTGTCTCACTAGAGATCGAGCCAAAGCCCACTGAGGTCACTGGAAATCTTTCTTCTGCCTTGATTTCCATGCTGATAGATCAGTACTTTCTAAAGCATACCTGTAGAAGCTGGCCTAGCCTGCTCAGGGGAATTCAAGCATCTATAATATTACTATATGCTGCATCTTTTTTCTTCAAGTTATTTCAGACTGTACATTTTTTAGGGCAAGAATTAAATTTTCCAGCACTTGCAGTGCTAAGATATTCATTAAACAGCAGTAATATTAACCATCTATCCCTACACTTCTGTTCTGTTAACAAATCTTCCAAGAAAGTGGCTTCACTTCTGAAGTGGAATGGATGTTCTTGTCTCCATGGAGGGACACTTTGCCCCAGAGACCATAATGATCACCTCTGATGACATGCTGATTCTGTGCCCACTTCGGTCCTCAGCCTAGATGACTTCACTCCTATTGCTCCAGCTGAAGTACCTGAGTGACCCCTTTCCATCCCTGTCCCCCCGCCTTAAGTGTGCTCTAGTCTATGTGAAAGAAAACTGCCTTTGACTTCTTCCTTTCCTTTGCAAGTATTTTTGTGTGAATATGTTTTTACCATGATTTCTTTTCACTAGTTAATTATATTGCAAATTCTAGGTCATCTATCTGTTCGAAGACAGTGAGCAGAACTTTCACATCGATTTATTTAATTTTCATGGAGCTATTCACTGAAGACACTTCCCCAGCACAAACTCCCTCTATGCTCACAATGTAGCAAGATCTTGCATCAGGAGGATATCTCCTGCTAGGTCACAGCATCTCAGGAAAGTCGCTTTTTGCACTGAAATAGGCCCGCCTTTATAATTTCAGACAGTACCAATCATCATTATTTGGCCACATAGAATTTTGCCATCCTTGGCATTTCCAAAAGGTTCCCTGGGAAAGTTCAATAGATTTTTAATCTGTTCACAGGGAGTAACAATCCGGGTTGCCTTGATACTTCGGGGAGGTACAAACTGCAGTAGGTCTACCTCCAGTAGCTTTCACACTCTCCCCTTGCACTAGCAAAGCTATCAGGTTGGGACTTTGGCATGTAAAGCTGTGTTTGACCTTTGAGGAGGAGCTCCCCACTCCTCTGTACCATTCAGCTCTGAAGTGTGCAGAGTGGTGGAGGGAAGAGAAGGGGAGCGAGGAACGTAATAGCCCTCTTGGGCTGGCTGCCTTTCCTGTGCTTTTCTTCACTGTGCAAGTAGCCAGTAACTCTAAGTAGGCTTTCTTTATTCAGCTTTCTTTCTTGGAAACAAAAAAAAACCAGCAAACAACACCCTCCCCACCCCCCTCCACCCCCAAAAAAGCCCAACCAACCAACCAAAAAATCCCAACATTTTGGAGAGGCAGAACTGTTTCAGAAGTTGTTTCTTTTTTGGTCAGTTTGCTGCAGTTTTTCATGGCAAATGCCCAGATTCACTTAGATTTGAAACAACAGGAAAAGTTTAGATAGTTTAAGTTTGAAACATGCTTTATGTAAACATTTCAGTTACTCTCAGTTTTAATAATTTCTGAAAGGTTAAAATACACCAAAATCAACATAGAAGACTTTGGTCAGAAGTATATTTTGTTATCACTCTCCTTTCTCAACTTGCTGAGTAAGCTGGCCGGCAATTTTAATGTAAATCATACAAACTGTTCTAAAATGGGGGCTGAAGTGTGTAAGCGTGGATCTAGGTACCTAGCTTCAATATTCAAGTCTGAAGATGTGGTTCAGAAAGCTCTCACTGTCTCACAGCTGTCCCAGGAGATGCAGGGGGATGTCAAGGGGCAGTTTATACCAGATGTCTACCATGCTTCTGCTGCAGCCACTGACAGTGACTGATAGTTTCTCTCACTTTGGAAAACTCTTAGTTCTAATGTTGAGCTCTGCCTTCATCCCCAGAAGCCCAAATGTACCAAAATATATGCTACCATGGCCTGCATAGGGTCTGCAAGTATGTTCTTAACCAAGAAAGCTCTTTAAAAAGAAGAGAAAAAGAAAAAAGAAAAAAAAAAGGAAAAAAAAAAGAAAAAAAAAAACGAAAACAAAAACCAACAGGACAACTGACTCTTTACACACAGGTTATGATTAATTCGTACTTCTTGCAATGCCATTATGATGGGAAGATGAGTGGACACAGCAGAATAACCAAGGAGACCAGCCTTTGTCTTTCTGCCGTGTTTTAGGAGGACTGACATTTTCTGAATTGTGTAGTGCAGTCACTGTCAAGGCCTATCCCATCAGCTGCTCCCGCAGCAAAGCACTCCTCACTCCTACAGCTCTTTCATGCTGTTACCACATACCAGTATATCGCAAATAAATTTTTCAGGCAAGCTGCCATATCACATTCTTTCTCTTGTGGGTGGTCCTGGAGAACAGTAAGGCCCTGTCTGTATTACCAGTCTTGATAACACACTGTTTACAACATTAGGATTCAATGGTTTAGATTCCCACCCCCCACCCCCCCACTGTAAATTGCTTGTCTAGACAGATTTGGAACTCCAATCTTTGTGAAAGTAAGGCTTTGACTCAGTTACTGATGTAATCCACTGATTGAGTACATCATATTGTTAAAAGCAATCTTGCACTGCATAGTTCCCCTTTTCCTTAATCTAGTAGTGTTGCAGACCAATTAACTAATTTTTTTTTCTTTAGTGATTGTCTCTTTTACCTGAATGTGTGACTAGTTCAATAACTGAACTCTGTGTGAGTCAGAGATTTGCTGTTTGCATCCCACAGCTGTAAATTGTTTTAGCTTGAAACTTCTTTACTCAACAAGCATTGATTTTGGGAGGAAAAAAGAGAAAAAAGAGTCAAAATTTAAAAAAAAAAATAAATCCACAACTCTATACCGACCTATGCATTCAAAACCTTTAGTCAACGCTTGCACTATGATACTAAAGGAACCTGAAGTTCAAAAAGATCTGATTTTCTGCAAACTGGGGTCCTTATTGAACCCCACATTCAAGGGAACCCAAGCCACTCATACTTCAGCTTCACACCTGGGTGACCACACACATATATTAACACAGGTGCTAAGCAGGGGGATTTAATCAGCATGAACATATGAAAGAAAGAGAATGAGAATCTTAAAATGCATTGCTTGTGTGCTATGCCGTACTTTTAGACCCTATTTGCTTCTTTCCATAGGTCCAGTGCTTTTTCTTTCTATCTTCCTTCGGCTCACTGTTCACTCAGAAAAATAGTGGACGTTTAGTTCCCTGTGGGAAAATCCCCAAATAAACCCTTTTTGGGAACAACTGTGGGTACAGCTGTGGGTACCACACACTCCTGAAGGGCCTGCCGTCCTATGTCCTTCACTTAACACTTTTGCACCACCACCAGTTGGGTGATTGTCTCAGGTCCCCAAACAAAACAGCAGGTGCTCAACCTCCCTGGCATCCGACCTGTGACGAAGGTGGCCACAGCCAAGTGTCTTGTGTCATAAAGGTACCAGAGTTGAGGGGAACTGGAACGGATGATGGCCATCCCTGCTGCCTCCTCCATGTCCATGGGGTCTGCAGGCAGGTTTGGGGTTTTTTCCACTGCATAGCCCTGGGTGGGGCCAAAAATTGCATACAGTGGGTAGACAGTTGCTGAAGCAGCCCCAAGAAGCTAGATGGAGCTCTTCTTCCAGCTGAAGGAACTATGACATACTTAGATGTCCTGTTACTTGGGATCGGTACTGTTCAACATCTTCATTAATGACATAGACAGTGGGATTGAGTGCACCCTCAGCAAGGTTGTGAATGACACCAAGCTGACTGCTGCAGTTGACATGCTTGAGGGAAGGGGTGCCATCCAGACGGACCTGGACAGGCTTGAGGAGGGGGCAATGTAAACCTCAGGTTCCACAAGGCCAGGTGCAAGGTCTTGCACCTGGGTTAGGGCAATCTCCAATATCTATACAATCTGGGAAATGAATGGATTGAGACCAGTCCTGCAGAGAAGGACTTGGGGGATACTAGTAGATTAAAAAATTACATATGAGACAGTAATGCATGCTTGCAGCCCAGACAGCCAACTACATCCTGGGCTGCATCAAAAGAAGTGCGGCCAGCAGGTCAAGGGAGATAATTCTCCCCCTCTGCTCTGCTCTCATGAGACCCCACCTGAAGTACTGCATTCAGCTCTGGGTTCCCCAGCAAGAGAAAGTCATGGGCCTGCTAGAGCAGATCCAGAGGAGGGCCACAAAAATGGTCAGATGGTTGGAACACCTCTCCTATAAAGAAAGGCTGAGAGAGTTGGGGTTGTTCAGCCTGGAGAAGAGAAGGCTCCAGAGAGACCTTACTGTGGCCTTTCAATACACAAAGGGGGCTTATAAGAAAGACCATAGAATCATAGAACATCAGTTTGAAAGGGACCTCAAAGATCATCTGGTCCAAACTTTCATGGCAAAAGCTCCACCTAGACAAAAGCACACTCTAGACAAGATGGCCCAAAACCCTGTCCAGCCAAGTCTTAAAAGCATCCAATGTTGGGGAGTCTACTACTTCTCTGAGGAGATTATTCTCATGGTTGATTGTTCTCATTGTGGAAAATTTTCCTCTTGTGTCCAGTTGGAATCTCCCCAGGGGTGACTTGCACCCGTTACCCCTCATCTTTCCCATGTGACTCCTTGCAAAAGGGGAGTCTCCATCTTCTTTGTAGTCACCCTTTAAGTACTGGAGCCCGGTGATAAGGTCTCCTCTAAGCCTTCTTTTTCTCAAGGCTGAACAAACCCAATTCTCTCAGTCTTTCCTGATGTGGCAGACTTCCCAGTCTTTTGACCATCCTGTTGGCCCTCCTCTGGACCCTCTCCAGCCTCTCCACATCTTTTTTGTATAGAGGGGACCAAAACTGAACACAATATTCCAGAAATGGCCTGACAAGTGCTGAGTAGAGTGGGATAACAACTTCTTTATCTCTGCTGGTGATGCCCTTGTTGATCCAGCCCAGCATCCTGTTGGCTTTCTTTGCAGCACACTGTTCACTCATATTGAGCTTATTGTTCACCAGGACCTCCAGCTCCCATTCCATAGAGCTGCTCTCCAGCCAGGTGGATCCCAATTTGTGCTGCACTCCTGGATTACGTTTTCCCAGGTGCAAGACCTTATATTTGTCCTTATTGAACTTCATAAGGTTCTTGTTAGCTCACTTTTCCATCCTATCCAGGTCTTCTTCATTCAGGGTGGCTCTCTCAAAGTGTCTTCTTCCCACTCAGTTTGGTATCATTCCACAAACTTCACCAGGGTGCACTTGATCCCCATCATCCAGATCACTTATGAAGATATTAAACAGCATTGAGCCCAGTATCAATCCTGGGGGTACTCCACTTGTGACAGGTGGCCAGATCAAAAAAGAGCTATTTACCACCACCCTCTGGGGGCGGCCTGTCAGCCAGTTCCCCCACCCACTGCATGGATCACTTGTCTAGACCATAACGCATCAGTTCTCTAGGAGGAGGCTGTGGGAAACCGTATCAAAAGCCTGCAAGAAATTCAGGTAGACAATGTTCACTGCTCACCCCACATCAACCGAGCAGGTTACTTTGTCATAAAAGGCTGTCAGTTTTGTCAAGCAGGATTTGCCCTTGGTGAATCTGTGCTGGCTTTTCCCAGTCATGTGCTTCATTTGACTGGTGATAGCTCCCAGGAAGATTTGTTCCATAACTTTCCAGGAATTCAACTAAGACTGATGGGCCTATAATTTCCTGGGTCCTCCTTTAAGCCCTTCTTCTAGATGGGGGTAACATTAGCCTTCTTCCAGTTTTATGGAACATCCTCCAATCTCCACGAATTCTGAAGATTATGGAGAGTGGCCTCACAACTGTGTCAGCCAGTTCTCTTAACACCCCCATGTGGACACTGTCTGGGCCCATTGATTCATAAGGGTCAAGCTCCTGTAGTAGTTCACATACCAACTATTCCTTGATGGATGGTGGGTCTGTGTTTGCATTGACCTGGATTTTTGTTCCCAAGACCTGGGACCAAGCAGTGCTGGTAAAGATGGTGGTGAAGGCAACCTCTGCCTTTTCAGTATTGTTGATGACTAATTCACCTCTCCTGTTTAACAGTGGGACACTGCTTCTGCTTGTTCCTTATGTGCCTGAAGAACCCTTTCTTGTAGTTTTTGACATCTCTGGCCTATTTCAATTCAAGCTGAGCTTTTGCTTTTCTAACTGCATCTCTGCATGCCCTGCAAATGCCCTTGTAATTCTCAACAGGTATTCACCTGCTTTTCCATCTCTGGTNTCTGGGTAGTTGAAGTCATCCGTAAGAACCAGGTTCTGTTGACCTGGAGCTTACTTAAGTGACCGAAATATTGCTTCACTTGCCTTATCATCTTGGTTTGGAGGTCAGACCCCCTTGGAGAGCACCCCTCTGACCTTGACCTACAGGCATTTGATAGGGCTTCCACAATCGCCATAGTTGACTTCTCTACGTTCAAGATCCTCCTCAACATAAGTGTGCGACCCCTCCACCTCTTTTTCCTTGCCTGTCTTTACAAAACAGTCT
>VXBL01008893.1:0-54817 GCA_013400195.1 Aramus guarauna
TTCCCTTTGTTGCCTCGGTCTCTGTTTCTTACCCATAAGCTCATGGCTATTCTTCAGAACAGCTTTTCACAATCTATACATTTCTTGATGTAGAGGGCAAACCCTCCACCCTTCCTTCCTTGCCTGGTTCCTTCTGAATAGCTTGCAGCCATTGATAGCCACACTCCAGTCACAGGCTTTGTCCCACCAAGTTTCAGTAATGATAACTAAGTCATAGCTTTCTACCAGCACACTGGCTTCCAACTCCTCCTGTTTGTGGCCCACGTTGCATGTGTTGGTGCAAGGCACTTCAACTGGGCTGTTGGCTGTGTCACCTTTTTAGAGGAACACACCTTAATTCCTTTACGATGTTTCACTGGTACTTCCCTGTTGGCTCCTATTACCTCAGGAGCCTCTGGCTCCTCTCTGTATGACTTCAAGTGTGCTCCAGTGTACCCAGTAGGTCCCAGAGCAACAGGCTGAGGGCCCTCACTACCACCCCATCCCTCTAACCATGGTATGTTGTCCCATGGCTCGTCCCTCTCCTCCTTCAAGTCTGGTTTCAAGCTCTGTCAACCAGCCTTCTTCCCCCTTTGAGAAAGGTGAATCTCATCTGACATCAGCAGGTCTGGTGCCATGTAGACCATCCCATCACTGCAAACCCCAAAACTGTGGTGGTGACACCAGCCACAGAGGCATGTGTGTTGTAGACTGGGTCCATATTGCTGCCCACAACTGGAAGGACAGAGGAGAAAATTTCCTGTGCTGCAGGAACTTACCATGCATTCCAAGGTCCTGAAGTCTCTTTTGATTGCCCTTGGACTATGTGTTGCAGCTTCATCGCCACCCACATGGAAGAATAACGGGTAATAGTCTGAGGGCCATACCAGGTGATCCCTAGTGATGTTGTTAACCTGGGCCCCAGGGAGGCAGCACACTTAACAGGAAGTGTGTCCAGCATATTGGACTTTCCGTTCCCCTCAGAAGGGAGTCACCTACCACGATAACCTGTCTTTTCTTCCTCAAGGAAGTGACTGTAACATGAAGGGTATTCCTGTCTGATTTGGCAACACCTCTGGTGTAGATGGACCATCCTCCACACCATCCATTGACTGACCTTCCACATCCACAGCCTCATATCTGTTGTTCAGAGGCACGTGGGAAGGCGAGGTGGGCAAGGAGGGGGATCACCTGCCAACCCGAGCATGGATTTGCCTCCATTCACTCCTTTCCTTTAAGTTACTGCTTTCTGCCTAGCAGGAGCAGGATACAGGATCCTCTTGATATTGTGGGGTTTTTTTCAGTGATNGGAAGAATAACGGGTAATAGTCTGAGGGCCATACCAGGTGATCCCTAGTGATGTTGTTAACCTGGGCCCCAGGGAGGCAGCACACTTAACAGGAAGCGTGTCCAGCATATTGGACTTTCCGTTCCCCTCAGAAGGGAGTCACCTACCACGATAACCTGTCTTTTCTTCCTCAAGGAAGTGACTGTAACATGAAGGGTATTCCTTTCTGATTTGGCAACACCTCTGGTGTAGATGGACCATCCTCCACACCATCCATTGACTGACCTTCCACATCCACAGCCTCATATCTGTTGTTCAGAGGCACGTGGGAAGGCGAGGTGGGCAAGGAGGGGGATCACCTGCCAACCCGAGCATGGATTTGCCTCCATTCACTCCTTTCCTTTAAGTTACTGCTTTCTGCCTAGCAGGAGCAGGATACAGGATCCTCTTGATATTGTGGGGTTTTTTTCAGTGATTGTTCCTGTTTGTGTCTCAGGGAGGACACAGCATGGTTCCACCAGCCTAGCTCTTTCTCATTTTCCTACTAATGACCCTGTGTTCAAGTCTTATCTACTTTGAAATAGCAGCCAAATGTCCTAATAATGGTGGTTGATTAGCGTAGCTCTGTGTAAAAGCGCAATGTCTTTGAAAATACTGTTTTCCATTTCAAGCAATGACATTAAGTGATTCAAAAGCATTATTTCATGCTTCTTACAATAACCACACAAAATGGAAATTTCTATTTTTTTGCTCACAGTAGCAGATGAATACACACAAAAAATTTATTGCTAGTAAAGGGTCATTTGCTACTTGTTTTATGGATTTTAACTCGCATTCACATCAAGATTGAGCAGAAGCTATGTAATAGCTTCTGATGCAGAATGAATTCCATCTTACTCAAATTATTTTGCAGTGCTATTCTCATTAGAGGAGAAAGTTCCTTAGGTCAAAAAGCAATGCAAAAGATGTTTCACTTCACCTTGTATTCTGAGCTCTACCTGGGATTAAACACAGTGCTTTAATATCTGGATGCATTTGGACCTGTGCAAATAGGATTGAATATCCTTCTATAAATAGCAAGTTCTGTCTAAGTTAAGATATCACTGGTACAGAGATAACTCTCGCAAGTGTTACTATATTTATAGGTAAAATATATACCATATACTATATATGCAATACTCTCTATACACATATGTAGAAAACGTAATAATGAAATAAACATTTTTATACTGCAAATGCTTGGATTTCCACCATGATAAAGTACTGTGTGGATTAATAAAAATTCTGCTAATTCTAGAGGAAAAAGCACCTGAAGTTTCTATATCAATTAAATGGAACACAGTCAAATGAGGAATCTACCATTAACTTCTGGAATAAGAAATGTTAATTCTTTTACGTTAACTGGCCTTTTGGGATTTCTAATAGGCTGAATCTAGCATACTGTGGGATTTTAGCATTGACATGTTTCTAATGAGAGGTTAATGAATCTAATCTCTCGCACCATGGTAAAACACAAGACTGGGATTCAGGGAGCTGGTTCTGGCAGTGTTTGGCTCTGTTCCAGTTGAGTTCACTTATTTATGAAGAAGTTTCCATCAGATGCTCCACTTCTTACTGAAACATGAAGTGAGTTGGAAAAGAAAGGTCCCCGTGGTGTAGAAGGAACTGTCAGCAACTCAAAAGAAAGGCCAAATTAAAATTAAAATTCATTAACCTTAGCATCTGTCAAACAGTTTTGAAAGGAAGATGGAAAAAATAAAAAAAAGAAGGGTGAATACAGTAGCCTGAGACAAACAAAATTACCACTTCTTTACCTGTTTCCCAGCAAACTACCTACTACACCAATAGCCTTAGTTCTCTGAGAACAGTATCTTTGATAAAAAGAAATCATATCTGGCTAAGTACTATTCTTCACTGACAACTCCGTTCATCTACCTGGCATCTGAATGTGATGAGAGTATCTTTTTTAGTCTTCCTTTTCCTATTTTTTGTTTCAAAAAAACCTCTACTTTTTCCAAATCCTTTCTTTAAGGAATGTAAAATCCTGTAACAGTTTGTGGTCACATAAGATAGTGACCTTGTAGGAAAAAACACGAAAAAAAATTGAAATATTACTTGGGGCTAATGAAGCATCTATACAGGACCAAAGTCACTAAGGGTGAGACAGTGCATTTTTGATTTGTACAGTGCTTATGGAGTCCACATCTGGGTTTCCTACATGCTACTGCAATGCAAATAGTATGTCTGGCAAAAGATCTTTTAAAAATTATTTTTCTGAAGTTTTTGGTGGTATTTAAAGAGGAAAGACTATAAGGAGAAAATGAAGACTTAGTGCTTGTTGAGAGCAAAATGAAATAAGACCAGCACTACCAACACAAGAGAAAAACAAAAGGCAGGCATAAATTTAAAATGTTTCCTCTGAAATACACTGATTATTAGATATCTACCTAATATTACATCTGTATCTGTGAAATAAGACATTTCTAAAGACCTAGATCCCAAGTGTGAGAGTAATAGTACATTAACAACCTTTATAAGTTAAAAACAGCTTTGTAAAATAACTTGGCTTGCGTTGAGCAGAATTGCTTTTACTCACTGTTGAAACTTTCCTGTGGATAAACTAATTCTGCTCAGCTTCCTGTGTATCAGGAAGAGCTGACAGAAGTAACATATAAGGACTCTCTTCCTCAGGAGACAGAACATATAAGTTAGTGATAGCCATTGAAAGATGAAGTCTTTATCTGTTACAGCAGCTTATAAGGGAGGTTTCTGAGGTCATCTTAAATATGATTACTGACACCGGTTACCACTTAGACAGGCTTGCAGATTTAGGTATCATTCCTGTCTGTTTAAATAGCATTACGAAAATAAAAGTTTACATACCTTGTTTCCTGCAGAATATTGCTTCCTGTGCAAATTGACAGCAAATACACTTTTATTATCTTTTTGATTCTCATGTCAGTGTAGAGCAAATAAGGTTCTTTTTCACAAATTTATGTAGGGTCAAGCAGAAAGCATCCCATCGGCCAAGTCTACCCGTCAAAAAGCTGTTGTAATATTCTGTGCAATCTACTTCCAAAGAATCACAGCGAAAAATGCAGAGACATAACCTACTCTAGCACAACCAAGTACACAGTTCACAGCAGACAGAAGGAGATCCTAAGTACTGAAAACAGTGAAGTTTCCTACAACTTTCTCTCCCCCCAAACCATTAAGGTGTGCAGTTACAGCAAGCAATTCCATGTATAGCACAACTCATGAAATCTGATTTTCTATCTCTAGCTGGATTTCCCTCTACCTAATCAAGTGTAAACTTTTCCCAGTTGAGCTTTACACAGATTCTCTGGCAACCAGTGTATGGTAGGGAGGCTTACTCTATTCACAGCCATAACTTACAATTTACAGCTCTGCTATGTCACCTATATTCAGAAAACTTTTCATATCTGAGAACTTCAGTGTCTGCCACATTTGGTTTAAAGTAGTTCATATAATCCAAAAGGTACTGCAGAGAACAACTGCATGGACGAGCTAACCAGCAGAAACAACTTATTTTCTTAAGAAATTAAGAAAAATAGTAATAATCTGGATGACAGCATAGAATATTCAAGATATAAAATTTATCAAAGAAAAACCAAGCAATGTATTTTAACACTATATGAACAGGTATATGAAATATGCATAAGCATCCCAAAAGCAAACATAACTCAGTGAAACTTCAAGCAGTTCATAAAGAGATATTATTTTTCATTGCTAGTTCAAAAATCACTCCTTGGCATCTCAATACATAATTTACTTTAGCCCTGTCCTCAAAACAGCCACTTTTTTTGCAGACTAATGAATACTTGGAATTTGTTTTTATACACTTTACATTTCCTAACAACTGGAAGCACAATTCTGCAATTTATCAGTGCCATAACACGGGTAAATAAATAAATACATTTTATGCAAGTTACTCATCCAGTCTTACTGCTTTTCAAATGTTGCTGTATTTCCACTATGCAACTGTGACTGACAAGCATCCCTCCCTCATCCCTCTCTGCTTAGCTTCCTTTTAAGTTTCTTCTTGGCTAAAATAAATCTCTTTCTTTTTACAAACAGGTCAAGGTGATCAAAAGTCCTGTAATACTTCAAATATTTGACTTATGTTTCAAATTTATTTTAAGATAAACATGCTCTCCTGCCCCCCTCACCAGATCTTGAGTTTAATTTCAGATATTAATCTAATTCACTTTCGTTGGGAACTCTGGTTCCTTATTTGGGTTAGGTAAATTCCAACTCTGGCACCAGGAATGTTCCTTTTTAGTGCTGCAGCACTAGGAGAAGGTTTAAGCTGCCCTGAAAGCAACACACTCAATACTACCTTGAAGCATTCTTATTTGAGAACTTTTTATTTCAATATGTTAAAGTTTATAAAATATGTAGAACTTAGAATTCTAAACAGAAACACTTTTTAAAAATATGCTTTAGCACAGTGCAGAATAAAAGATCATGCATGGCTATGGTGAACTTGCCATAAGGTGAATATATAAATTAAAAATATGTAGCAGAAGTATTAAAGATTTTGAATAAATAGCTGAAAAATCACACATCAAATAACTAGTCTAAATAGAGCAATATGGCAAGAACAACTAGATTTACAGCACTGGTAATGTTATTGGACTGTTATTTGTTTCCAGCATAGAAAAAAAAAACATTACAATGGGCCTCCAGTACTGCTACAAGACAGTATTGTATATCCCTTGCTAACAATTATTCTTTCTTGAATGGACAACATTCAAAACTTTTACTCTGTACACTAACATAGGAAAAAAAAAAAAGAAAAAAAAAAGACAAATAACTTGAAGTTTCCTCAAAGTCATTTCAAAGTAGGTAAAAATATTGTAACAACCCCAGATTATCCTTGAACATATAGTTTTGAGACAATCTTCTACTATAAATAGGACACTATAAAATGACCTTCCTTGTTTAGCTATAATGGAGGAAAATGCTGTCAGTTACTGTTGTGAAGGAATAGAAAGTATCGAAAGTCAACATTTTCAAAACCATGTTTTTAAAATCCAAACCGAGATCCCTTGTTGCACAATATTCCAGGATTACTCTTAAAGGCAACCCCCACACACAATAAAGCAACTCATTTATCAAACTCAAAACATATTTTATTCTTTTAAAGGCTGTAAAAAATGGTCAAAAAAGCTCCCCTTCAGCAGGCTATCAAATAAGGCAGAATATTCTATGACTTCCCTTTATTTATTCTCTCCCAGTAGCTCTAGAAACCAGACACAGAAGGGAACAGAAGGCAGAATTGTTACCCACTGGAGGGCTGGAGAAAGGCTGGGTTGTCTGGCTCATTTCATGAGATGATTCTTGCCCTGTCACTTACATGATAAAAATTATTAACCTGAACCACTGTTAGTATGAAACATGTTTAGGAAGCAAAAGGTCCATTTATTTTCTATGAGAGTGATTTCCCCCCCACGGCTCCCCAACTTTACAGCAATCCTGGTGGAAGTTTTGCTTGCTTAGTAGACTCTACATTTGCCTTTTTTTCCTCCCTGCCAAAAATCTATCCTCCAGATAAATTGTCTGGAGAGAAAAGGCAAAGCAGCTCCATTCCTTAAGATGATATTTAGCAATAAACTAAGACAAACAAGCAAGAGTCTGAAGGTGCAGGATACAAGGCAGTGAGGGTAATAGGAGGAGCCTTCAAGAGAAATCAGAGGAATCAAGAGTAACAAGAGATAATGCCCAGGACGCATTAAATAACTGATTAAATGCCTATGTGTCCTGGCTCTGGCTAGGATAGGGTTAATGTCACAAGGAGCCAGGCCAGGTGAGCCAGGCTGGCCGGGGGCTATTCCATACCATGTCACCCCATGCTCACCATAACAGGGGGCGAGTCGGGGAGGGGCAGGTTCCGCGTGGCTCCGGGAGGGGCTGGGGGTCCGGTCGGCCGTGGGATCAGTAAATTGTTTTCTGTTATCACTCACTGTGTATATCTGTTATCAGTACTGTTGTTGTTTGTTTCCCTCTCCCTTGCTGTCCCAGTAAACTGTCCTTACCCCAACCCACTGTTCTCCTCCCCACCCCGCCGGGGGAGGGGTGAACGAGCGGCTGCGTGGTGCTCGGCTTGGCCCAAACCACGTCACTATGATTAAAGTAATTAAAGAAACTGGAAAATATGAAAAGCTACTATTGTGTAAGGCAAAACATGTCTTTGCTTTCAGTGAAAAGATCAGATGTTCCTTCTAACACCTCAAGAAAAATCTAAAACAAAACACCGGCACAGCCCAGTTAAGGTTTCTAGCTGACACCTAAAGTTTATTATACCATTACTGCCTAGCATTCTGGAATTTTGCATTACCTATATTCATTCACCATTGCTCTGAATGTACCACAGTCTGTCTTTCTATGCTAAGTAGCATCTTTTCAATTTCACATACAGAATTGCTACAAAAGCACAAACTGCATAATGAAATTAATTCCAAGCTGTTTTGTCTATACTAAAAATCTCAGTATTTGCCAAAGCCCAAATACAAATCTCTTACAGCAATACTCCCAGAACTAAAATATATACATGCTTGTTTTTCTGATAGTTCAAATAAAGGGGAAGAGGTTAAATAAACTGCTTTCACAGCGAAGTCAAGAGCAGAACTGAGAAAGTAAATGAAAAAGAGCAGCTTCAGTTCTATTAAAAATTCTGCCTTTTCACCATCATATTCCTTTCCTTTCACTTCAGAAACGGTTCCTTGAATTTTTATCTTGGTAGCCAAAAGAACAAGGGTCTCCACAGATGTCTGAGTGTTTTGAATAAGCTTGCCTATCATTTGCTTTCCAAACTCCACAACAGTTCTAGCCTTGTATTACAGTTTGATTTGGAGGAGATGAAGGACTTTGTTCCCCTCTGACATAGCACAGTTATGAGGCATATTGACTGGAAATATAGATTTAGCAAAAATATGAAGGAAATGAAAACATTTACACAGCTCTGTTTTCCTCAGATACCATGATGTTAGTAGTGAAAGACACGACCCTCAGTCTGACAGTCCCAGAAAAAAAGCCCATGCTGAAGTACTATGGCACATCAGGTTGTTTAAAGGACAGCTTCAACTTAGAACAGCTAAGGTTGTATTTAAACATAGAATCATAGATCATAGAATGGTTTGGGTTGGAAAGGACCTCAAAGATCATCTAGTTCCAACCCCCCTGCCATGGGCAGGGACACCCTCCACTAGACCAGGCTGCCCAAGGCCCCATCCAACCTGGTCTTAAACACTTCCAGAGATGGGGCATCCACAACCTCTCTGGGCAACCTGTTCCAGTGCTCACCACTCTAACAGTGAAGAATTTCTTTCTAACATCTAATCTAAATCTACCCTCCTTCAGTTTAAACCCATTACCCCTCATCTTTCTGCCCTTGCGATCTTTCCCCACTTGCCCCATCCCCAGCCCTGCCGTGTGGCCGCTGGGCCAGGGCAGCCCCCTGAGGGCAGGAGAACCAGCAGCCCAAGCGATGTCTAGGGGAGAGAGCCCCGCCAAGGGCCTGAGGGGCCTGGGGTCACCCCCTGGCACCAGCCAGGGTGGGTGGCTGCAGCCCTGCCAGGCCTTAATGGCCGCCTTCTCCTCACAGCTGACGGCTGACAGCCCTGAGGGCCCTAATGAGCCCCCACTCCCAGGCTGCTGCCTCATCCCTGTTAATTAGCACTAAGAAACGAGCACTGGAGACTCACCGGGGCCTGGGGAGGGACACCCACCCCCATGTGATGGCTCCTGTCCTCCACCCCACCGCAGCCACGCAGTTGGTGGCTGCTGGCCTGGGGCACCCGCTGTCACCTCTAATTGGGCCGCGTCTGCCCGCGCCGAGGCAGCAGCGATGGCTGCAGCGTGCCAGAGGGTCACCATGGCTCTGCCTGGCCTGACCATACCCTCCCCCCGCAGTGGGGACACCATGTCCCTGAGGGGACCTGTCCCCACGGGGACACCTGGGCGCTGGGGACAGGGACATGGTGGTGGTGGCACCCCCAGCCTGCCTGGCCACAGGGGGGCCCCTCCCGGCACCCCTGTGTTTGGGGAGCCAAGCGGGGTGCGTTGTTGTTGTTGGGGGGTGGCAGGATGACCCTGTCCTCGGGGTGGGGACACAAAAAATAAAAAAAAAATAAACATACATAGAAACTGTTCAATGGAGGTGCAAGTCATCTAGTTAAAAGCATAGCTTTAGGCGATGGGATTCAAAACTTCTGGTCAAAGGTCACAAATGCCTTAAACTAGATGGCTACTTCAGGACAACCTGACTATTTGAAGCCATTCCTTAAAAGTAGTGGAACAGTAATTCCAGATAAAGATTCCATTGATCAATGATTGCTTTATTATTCTATTAAATTTGGAAACATGGCTACAGAAAAGTAGTCAGTACATTACAATGATGAAAATGGCGAAACACTAAAAGAAAGAGAACAAGGGACAATGAGGACATTTTGTGCCATTGTACTACGGCATTATAACATGGTCATCCATGATGTACGTTACACTTAATATCTTAATACTAAAACTACTTGCATTTTACACATCCTTAGAAAGATAATTGTATTAAATGGCAAGATGCTCTTAAACTTAAGCTCTAAACTTAACAGCTATGAAAGAAATTACATACAGAGAATCATTGCTCCACTTACTGAAATGAGCAGCTTTATAAAGAAGTTGAAATCAGAATTTGACCATTTTTCAGTAAATAAGTATAGAATTTTATCACTTAAGCCACAATGTTATGGTTTTTATTTCTTTCTTCAAGGCCCAGCATACTTGTGCATAGTCAACCTACTTTTTTTTTTTTTTTTTTAAATATGACTCAGACATGTTTCTGCAAGGAGATTTTCCCCCCTTATTTCTATGAATATTGCTAGTTCAAATCTATTACTGGCTACCAGAGAATATAATTAAACTGTGGAAAGTAAAATCAGCTTTAAAATTGACATAATAGTACTGAATAAGTAAATATACCAGCATTTTCCACAATATGTATTTATATAAATGAAGAAAGGTTAATTTCGAAAACCATCTCTCTCCCATTACTCTTCTTGCCTTTATGTCTGATTTTGTGCCATCTGAGGACTCATTTTCATGAATGAGTAGTTTTTCAATGGATGTGGATTATCTGAGCTGCAGGCTTTATGTGTAAAATATGCTAAAATAGATAAATGTTAAAATGTGTTTCTCATTCCTAATAACAATCAAACCAAATGTTTCAAGCTGAACTTTTAATGTTAAAATAAGCTCTGAAAATAGATTTATTATCCTGTGTACAAACATCTTTTTATTGTATAAATCAGCAGCTTTTAAAAAGTTTTCAGCTCAAGAAACATCCTATTACTAAAATTCAGACACCAAAGAAATTAAAGCTGCCAAAATATTTTAATTGCAGATACTTGCAACCTCACACAAGGAGGAACAGAGACATTTAAACAGCAGATAAATAAATTTTCAAATCCAAGAAAGAGTCAGAAAAGCGGTCAAAATATAAACAGCAAAGTAGATAATATGACCTAGATTAGCTAATACTACTTGACTGGTTTGCAAGCACATTTTGGAATACAGGATACTAAGGAGGTAGAAAAAAAAATACAAATTTTGGAAATAACCCATTCTTCAAATTTTAAACCCTCTATAGGTATCAGAGTGAATTAAACGAGACTGCTTCTGTGGTTTTTCTACACAGAATGTGCAGAAATAATAGTGTTAAAACTCCAAAGATAACTTCCCATCAGACTCATGTGAACAGAAACACTCTCATTTCAAATGAGAAGCTGTCAACATGTAGCAGAGCAGAAAGGGTGATCTTGTGTCCATTGCTAAGAAGGGAATTCTACTAACTGTAGTGAACCTCGAGAAAGTGAATTGAAATTATTTAGAATGTCATTCTGAACAGCACATGTCAAAATATGCACATTAATGTAATTTGAAACAGATAGTTCCATGTGAGCTCTAGAAAACATTTTTTTTTCCATGCCCTAAAACGACTACTATTTTTTAAGAGATGTACTTTTCCTTACTGCAGCTAAAAGATCTTTTCCTATTAAAGTACAAGGTGACTGAGGAGTCCTTCAGAACAAATTGTTTCACCTGTTGCCACAGACTCCCTGCTTAAATCTTGAAGATTTTAAGTTTATGTTCCTTACACACTCCTATTTATACATCTCTATCTCACAGTATTATAAAACAGATTCTAACAAAATATTACTTATCCTGGAACTGGATAGCCTGGAAAGCTTGATAATGACCATTTCACAAAAGATTAATGGCAAATGGTTTCTTTGCAAATTATCAGTTTTACTTCAGGCAAGCTCATTATTCAATATTAGATTTTTGCTTTAAAAACCCACAGGTTTTCAATTCTTAATACAGTAGCTAAACAAATACTACCAGTCAACTGTAGGGTTCCAGGTATATCTTATGCTCTAAGATTTCCCTTTATGGCTTTCCTCAAGGATGACTCTAGGGGTAAGGAGCAGGAAGAAAATTCTTCATTTTTTTGAGAGGTTTTCAGATCTGATTGAAATTTATTGATGGGATTCTCTAAGCTTGACATATTATCACCAGTGGTAGGAGGCGCTTTTTTTTTTTATCTGGGGAGAGATTAAAAATTCACTTTACCCTTATGGATCACCTTAGTTTCTCCTGACTTAAATTTTAATTGATTTTCTTAAGACAACGCTGGTTTTGGTTGACAGTTTCCATCACCAGACTGATCCGTTTTTGTTTCATGATTACGTTTGCATGGAAGAATAAAAAAGAACAGCTAAAACATTCTTGCGTATAATTGTTTCTAAATCAGAAAAATTATCACATGGATACTGCTATATGTGTCTATGCTTTTAAATGGA
This sequence comes from Aramus guarauna, assembly GCA_013400195.1. Taxonomy (NCBI): domain Eukaryota; kingdom Metazoa; phylum Chordata; class Aves; order Gruiformes; family Aramidae; genus Aramus; species Aramus guarauna. Next base: position 12,142 of record VXBL01008893.1, read on the forward strand.
AGCACTGTATCTGCTGCACTTATCAGCTCATAGTTCTAAAAATCTTATAATTGGCATAGTCAAGTAAGGTTTACTCTGACACTTAAGATTTAAACCTTTGCAATGTGAAATCCAGTTTACGCATACTGATGCTTATAATGTTAGTCCAAGGTCAAACGTGAGAGCACTTACAAATGACAAACAATTTACCATTCATCTTTAACTATTCTACCCATTCCCCTGTCTTCTAATTCATTTTCCCAAGGATACATACATCAGCAAAAAGAGAATTGTTCAGGAAGCCTTCAATATGCAAACTCAAGTACAGAAACAAACTCAGGGTAAACTAAACACTTCAGAACGCCTGGACCCAACCAAGACTTAATGTCAAAAAAAAAAAAAAAAAGTTAAAAACGGAGCAATCCCAATACAGAAGAAACTAGGTATTTAATTTGGAAGTAAGCAGCAATCAAGGTGCTACAAGACACCCACATCATATTTATAACTCAAAATTTCAGTTTTAACTGCAGAGACATTACACTCCCCATGATGTTTTCATCATGTATTGACTGGGTAATGAGGGCTCAGCAATGCCAGTTTGCCATGATCACACAACTTTCCCAGGTTTGGTACACAGAGGTCTCCTTAAGGAAGCATGTCTCATTGATTTGTCTCCATATGCTCATAATCCTCAAATGCTAAAATCTAGGACCAATTCTATAGATTACTCTTCCCTATAGCAAACATAACTTTTCACTCACACTGTCAATACTGAAATATATTCCACTTCTATACTGACTTTTCTCAAACTGTCTAGTGCCTCATTACTATAAAATGTAGAATCTAGTGAAATGTAACTATATCTAAATCCATTAAAACTAATTCAAAGCAGTACAAAATTATGGAAAGTGACAGCTTCATCCACTTTTACCTTTCCAGGTTTATGGCTCCAAGTGATCAGCATATTAAGCACTGACCTCTAACCCACAACAACTCCTCAGCTGGAAACACCTGAAGAAAATATGCAACTGGGATTCAAAGTCCAGGACTCTGGGAAATTTTGCTTTCACTCAAACAGGAAAAAATTAATCTTGTAAAACACTGATGTCTCTAAATTTTGGTAAATAGAAGGAAACACTAAGATGACCTCCTCTGGGCTTCAACCATTGTAGTAGATAATTCTATAGAATATATATGAATTCTATATATGCCATATACACCCCACCCCATAATTTGAGATTGGCAGTAGGACTATCCCCAGTCCTACAGAAACTGAATTGCAGAACTTAGAGACTCCATTTTAAACCTCTTGCCCAATCAATGTCCTCACCCACAAACAGAGAAGTGCTGCTTCCAGCAGCAGGAATACCTGCTCTAAGCCTGGCAATACAGCTACCTTGAACTTTACACGAAATACCATTCCTAGAGGAATTTTCTTTCTCCTCCCCAACCTTAAGGGCAGGTAAATAACAAAATGCAGAAGCTATTTGCAAAAGGTTTACAAAGATGTGGTATATGGGGGTATTTTTAGGGTTTTTTCAGAGACAGTTTCTTTCTAAAATAGGGTAACAAAACCAACATTTGATTTAAACCTGGAAGCAGCATACATAAAACTGTCAGAAAGAGATAACTATTTAGGATATATAGATATATTTTTGAGCACAAACTTGTACACTTAATTCAGTTTCCAAATAACTAATATGCCATCATTTTCATAATGTATTTTTTCTAAAATTAGATTAAGTATCAGAATCTGCTTTGATTTCCATTTTAGCCATAAACAACACTACATTCCAGTAACATTATGAAATGCAACTCTCCTATTTTTAGAGCACAAAATCCAAAAACTATTTCAGCTGAAATTTATTACTCAATGTTTCTAGATCCATTTTCCTAAAATAGGCGTGAACTAGTTTGGGGGGTTGGGGGGATGGACCCCATGTCCCTTTACTTCCTGGTGGTAATAATATACTGAAATATCTCATAAAAATGTAAAGAAAAAGCTTATCAGACCTTTTACTGCTACTGAATGTTATCAGCAGAAACCTCATTCAATCACCTGCTGTATAACTTCAAGTGTAAACAAGCTGTTTGCACAAATCAAAAGTGTTAATGTTGTGGAACATACTTGCACTTCTATTACTTCAAAGACTGAAGCTATATGCTCCATTACTATTTTCTTTAAGTGTTACTTCAAGACTTCAAGCCTATTCCTAAGTCTTACGTGTTTCTGTGCTGGCTGTTGACTCAGTTATCAGATCCTTCCATTAGGAATCAGATAACTCTGCATACTTCGTTGCTGCAATTGCTCCTTTTCGTACATCTATTCTTGCCCTCTGAAACGAGTGTGCACTAAAACAGCCTTGAGAAATGTTAAAATATTTTTACAGAATTTTTTTCACTGCCTTCTGCAAAGAGTAATCAAAGTTTTGTAACTTTTTTTTTTAATTCTATTGTTTAAAAGCATCGTGTCAAAATGAAAGCAGGCATTTAGATTGTATGATACTGCCTACATCAAACTTCTAGTTCATGTCAGGATTGAGATTTTACAAGAAAAACTAACACCATACTTTGGTATGCATCATGGAGCAGTCTCAGAGTGCATGAAATGGCTGCCTTTTTTGGATGAAACAACAGCAGAAGAAGCACTCTAACCGCTAATGAGTTTCAGTCCATAAGACCAGACTAGAGACATCCCAAAGAAAAAAGCCCCCAGCACTCATTGTGTAGGCATTGGGTCCCCAGCATCACTTTGTGCCAGCCTGCTTGACCACATACACATAGCCAAGTAATGAAGAAGTTACTTCAGCAGATCGGGGCGGGGGGGGGGAGGGGGAGGGGAAGGAAAAGCACAGAATTGTGCTTTATCAGGATTTACCCTAAGTTTCAGAGTTTGCTAAATAAAGCTTTGGAAATGGTGCTCTTTAGGAAATGAAGGAGTATATAATTGTCTTCCTGTGGATTCAACCAACTGAAATTATATTTGAATTACCAAGAAAGTCCATTCCAACTTTTAAATCTATCCTGATGATACTCAGATTAGTTTCAGCAAGCCTATAAAAAAAGTCATCTCAGTTTTAATTCTGACTGCTTCCCCAACAATCACGGCAATTCCATTCACTGAGTGGACTAATGTTAAAATTAGGGAATGAGGATTTCAAAATCATTTTAAAGATTAGAAAAACTCCAAGCTGTTGTCTTTTAAGACTTAAAAGTCTGTCAAAAAAAAAAAAATCGTACACTGTACATCAAACAATGCCCCTCCTTCAACAAAATACAAATGATCTCATTACTGTCAATTTTCCAGTAAAGAGAACAGACAATCAGAGTCTGGCTCTATTCAAGTTGCAAGATAAACAAGCCTTGTCTTACAGTATCTGTATTCAGAAACATATATTCCATTATTTCTCAACACAGCCCAATTTTTCAATCATCAGACACACTGATCAACAAAAAAAGTGGTTGACCTAATCAAAACCAATAGGGGAAGTAATTTAGACATAAAAGAGTTGGGGAGGAGGGGGGGGTCATAGGGTGAGGAACGCAAGAAAAAACAAAACCAAACCACAAACAAATCAACCAAAACCGTAGGATGTATTTTCCTCAGGAAAAGGCCAAAAACTCTCCCAGGTTAGAAATAAAAAAAATATCCAGCTGCCTGGAGCCAACCCTTTAGTCCATGCATCCCTGTCAGTGGTGGCTAGGTCCCAGGGTGACTGATAAACTTCATCCAGGCTGCTGTCTTTTGGCTCAAGAAGGAGGACTTCATGCCTTCAGAATCAGAGCTTCCCAGAGGAATCTGCACTGCACCTGATCCAACAAGTCAGCATAGCACACTTAGTCACCTTTAGGCTAACTCATATAAAGACACTAAGCATTTTCAGGAGGCCCTTTTCACACTCATCTCCAATTGATTTGCAATTGAACTCAACACAATGAGTATCTTTTGGGGGATGGGCAACACAGGCAAAAATTAATCATTATCCTTTCAGCACTGACCATGAGAGAGGATGGGGCAATGGGAGCTACGGGATTGACAGCAGTGGAATCTACATACACATATTGTTGTTACCTGTTCTGTGTTGTTTGTTAATCACCATATATTTCAATAGATTCAGTCAGGGCTAGAAGTGGCTTTAGGTCCATCACTGGTGCTCTCACAAGCCCAGATAACATTTCCAAAGCAATGAGTTTCTTTCACTTTACAGTGGGTGCAGACACCCACATGCAAATCTATGAACATAAGTAAATTTAACTTAAGGCAAGGCTTCTGGCTCTTCCCTTTGTTTTAAACCACAGAAGTATTTTTCCCAATTCCATCATGATATCTTCTCATGGTTAGAGCACCACAAGACAGTAAAGAACTGTATCATTATTATTTTGTCAACATTCGACTACCTAAATATTGCCTGTAGCAAATTTACTATTAAAAAAGATCTTGAGAGGCAAAGAGCACATTTCACAGCAATATGCCAGTTAAAATGTACATCACAACTGACTACACTTTTTTAAAAACAGATGCACTGATATATAGTCATCCATAGTCTATACGCCATTGTACAATTGAACTTCAGAACCAATCATTTGCCTAGTAACCAGAAGCCACCTTTCCCTAATTTCAAAGGAAATAAGAAACGTATTTTATATAAAAGTCAACAACAGCTTTGCATTTAATGTCATATTTACAACTTGGACAAGCTGAAACATGATAATAATTTTACTTTGTAAGATATCCTATCTACTTTATATGAATTAACTGGTCTTTCACTTTCAGCTAACAGGTCACGCATCTTCCATTCCTAAAGGAGGGACAGATACACCATGGAAGCCACACATAACAGCATATCCCAGAGGGAATTTAATAGAATAAAAACATTCCTGAATTATTTAGATATTTGTAATATAGAAATACCTTCTTTCCAATTTCAGGCCCGATTTTAACCTCCTCCTATCACTGCCATGGTTTTACCATCTGACCCAGCAGTACAATTTAAGAAGAAAGAGCTTAACAGTTCCTCCAATGAAGTGGAGAGGTGGACAACAGATCAAAAGGATCTTCAATCCTACAAAGCTAATTGGTCCATCAGTTTATTTGAAATATTAGTATCTCCCCAATGTTACATGAATGATGAGCCATCACGAGACACAATCCTGGTGTGCAGGGAAGTAGTGGAAATCCTGAGAGAATTACAGCATAAAGAGAAATGTTGCAAAAGCCTTGAAGCTTGAAGAGTAAAAAGCCTCCCTTTCACAAGTTTTTTGCTATCTTCTGTAAGACAAAATCATGAGTCACAGTTGACCCAAATCTTCTTAAATTGCTGCTAATAAAGACTGCCATGGTAATTCAGGGAAAAAGCTCACCTTTAACTGTTTCTAAGTACCGTGTTTTATTACATGCTATTTACAGAATGACAGGCAGCCAATAAAATTCTCAGTAGAATTCTACATCCTCACATAGCTTGCGAGTCATCTTATTTTCTATCTCTGAATAGCACAATGCATTGTCAAATTAATTTCTCCCTTGCTTCAACTGGCAATTTATTATATCAATTTTTTAAGTGTTTAAAAATTAACATAAAAATCCCTATTCAGATTCCTTTAAATAAAAGGTAAGCACACACAGCATTGTCTCACAACAATGGAGTTACTCACCTATTTTCAACGGCTACATTTGGAACAAAAGCAGCTTGGGTGCAGACTATATTCAAAAGTTATATACAGCCACATGGAACATCAGAGATGTATCTTCCCTCTTTCAACACCACACAAAAAAAGACAAAATGTCTTTAACACATTAAACTTAGCAGTGATGTACTCAATAAAGAAGGCTGAGTTATTAAATGTTAAGTGGCACCATTACCACATGATAGCCTTTGATTTACATTGCTTTTAATTCACAGCTAGCAATGATTTACCTGTTCCCTTTTGGCCCAGGTTATAAAAGTTACAGATTTTAGATGGCATGGAATGGAAAACACTACTACACTGCTGTCCAACCTCCCATGAGAAGGCAAAAGAAAACAACGGGTATTACTGCAACTGAAATATAATGTCCCAATGATTAAGAGATATTCTGAAGAGCAGATAGCTAAAGATGAAAAAAGTAGATTGGAAGTAAGAAGCTTGTGAGATCAAGGGGCTTGCTGGTCTCAAAAAGGACTCAATGCTAAAGATTCTGCAGAAAGGCTGAACAATTTCTTAAGCTTCAGGGTATGCTCAAGAATTATTTACCCAAAGACAAACACTTTTGAGGTGAAGAAGAAAAACTGTCAGGTTGCAGTATCAATAGAGGACATGCTGGAACAAACTCATCATTAGAGCAGCAAGTCAGCAACACCAGATGGTTATATTCTAACAGGATTTTAATACAGTGGTAGGTTTTAATGACTGCATCTTACACCTGATTCTTGACAGCCAGAGGGTAGAAAACATTGCCAGAAGCACCAGAGGTGATCTGGGGAATCACAGGCACAACACCTTTATTTCAGGCTTAGCATTTCATACAAGTTATGTCAGAACTAAATATACACAGGAATGTAGCTTTGCTGCAGCTAAACAATAGAACTTGGTTGATTAAAGCACCAGAATGTGCTATAATGTTTGAGATTGACTCATTGTATTAACAAATAATATTTGTGACCGAGCTGCAAGATGAACACATTGTTACTGTAAATATAAACTGTAGTTCTTACTGTAACAACATTCAAAGACAAACTACATCAAGCTGTGAAAGAAAAATTCTTTTAATTTCATTTAATCCTGATGTATATACATATACAAGTACATACACACACACATTTTAGTTTTTATTGCATGTATGAAGGAAAAAGGATATTGGAAAGGTGGTATATCTTTTCAGCAAAATGGTAACCGAGTACTTCTCACATTCTGTAATTAAAAAAGACTACCAGATAATATTTTATGCAAATAGGAATTATACTGAAAGTTATTTTATGAACTTCTGGACTGCAAAAATACTCAGTGAATGAAATTGACCTATGGTCAGAGCCTCTTCCCATCACATAATTCCTATCCTAAAAACACAAGCATGAGACCAGCAAAGGTTTATGCACTCTGTATGTAATCTTATGTATATGCAATACCAATAATCAATTGAAGTGCTTACTACATTTACATCAAACCTCTTGAGAATATAGTTTGCCGCTGAAGCTTGCAATTCTCCAGCTCTCTTAAAGGTGATCAGATTCTGATGAATATGCTTCAAGACAACAGTGTGCACCTTACAGTGTGCCAAGGAGCACTGGCACGTTGGAAATCTGTACATGCAATAAATTTCAGATGCAAAAACCTGAAAAGAAGCTACAACAAAAAAAGTTGATACCTACCATACTGCACTTAACTGACTAGATTCTGAATTAATTTTAATACCAGTACTTTAGCTTAACATCACTATCACTACAACATATGGAGGGTGCCATACAGGAGCCATGACTCAAACCTTCAACACTTTTTACAGGTCATGACTAACACTGGATAAGAGTCACCAAGAAACAGGAAGCTCAAATTCACTAAGGAGCCAAGGGGAGAAAAATAATCAAGCCATCCACTTCTACCCTGGACACAGCTTCTGAGCAGCCTTTTTATGTAGTGTGAGCCAGATACAAAAATGAGAAGGAATAGGATCAGCCTCAGCCATGTGTCTTATTAGAGAGAAAAAAACCCTGATGTAGCCAGAGTATGAATAATGGAACAAGAGGAAAGCTTTTTTGGAGGGAGGGGGGAGGACCATCTCTGAACAAGCTGTGCCCATTGTGGTATTCAATTGGATATGACAGTGATAGTTTTCAAAGACTCACAGCTGTTAGAAATTAGGACTTCCTTACAAACAGCCTGTTAATAATTAAATGGCAGAAAGCTTATTTTACACCAGTAACTTTTTTTCTGTTGCTTTTTCTGGTAGGGTGTTGTTTTTTGGGTTTTGTTTGCATTTTTTTTTTAATGTCAGAAGCTTGGTCTATTTTGAAGCTGGTTTACCTTGAACCTGTTTAACTATTACATAAATACACATGACATTAATACTGTGCATGTTCAAAAATACATTTCTGTAACAATAAACTTAGCCATTGACCAATGTTTGGTAGGTAAGGCAGTGAAGTGAAAATTAATGCGTTTTATGTATAAATTGAAACTTTCTTAAAAGATTTGTCCAGAATCTTGCTTCTGGTAGATACCTGAAAAATTACAATACCATGGTCTGTAATGAAAAATATGTTAACAGGACCATTCTCTGTATAAAATACATTGTCCTGTACTGTGTGCCAGTGCCCTACATACAGGTAAACATAGCCTCCTTCAGTAAAAGTTAGATTAATCATACATTAATGGTAAAAATTTCCTAGCAGAGTAAAGAGCAACATGAATTAATACTATAGTATAATCCAGAACAATCTATGAAAAGTAAAAGTAGATGCCATCCTAGTGTGCAGTATGTTTTCAAGTGGAAACCTCATTCCAGAAGTTGCAGTTCAGAAAAAAAGAAGATCCTTTTATTCTGCTAGATAGTGCAATACTGAAACAAAAGGAACTGTAAATATTATGGTGAAGCTACATTAATTGAGCTGAGCTTGTATAATTAGGCTTGTAAATCAACAATGCTTTGACTGTTTAGTATTTTTCCTGTCTAACCACTACAACTAACTTCACAGAAGCCATTCTTATATACTCACTATATACCTTTCACTGTAGGCAATGGCTTTATTTTGCCCACCCTGTAGTCATTTTCTGTTATTCAGCCAGATTCAAACACAATTAGCACTGGGAGAAAACTGTCTACAGTATTATATTCCTGCAAACAGCCAAGGTGAAGCAAGAAGACAGCAGAGGCAAGTACAATGATGAAAAAGTGTTCGCATAACTGAAGGCACAGACACAAAAAATTCAGGCCCTTACCTTATACAATTGACCTTGGATAATATTTCAATGCTTAACAAGCAATCTGTTACTATATTGAAATATCCTGATATAATGAACTTAGTAACCTGTGAAAGTGAGAACAGTCACCTGTCATGCTTTAGGTTTGTTTCCACTTGGCTTGGTTCTATTTTATAAATGAATAACAAACTTCTGAATGCACTTGATTTTCCTGCCAAATTCACACTGTTTTTTCTTGCTTTTTCTTCTGGCTTGAGGTACTGCACCCTGACTGTATTTCTACAAAGCTCACTATTATAGGTGGTTATTACTCAAAACTAAAACAATCATTTTCCTTTGAGAATCAATATAAAGTTTCTGACTGGCTTTGCAATACTTCCCTTTATCTTGTTATAGATTTTTGTCTCCAGGTGAGTTTATTGCAGTTTTTTCTACTCAAAAGAAACTGGGTGGCATATTGCTGTTTGAAACCAGTATCAAATTTCAAAGTAACAGGTAAAATAACTTCAGGGGCTGAGAGAAACAATCTTTAGGTCAACTGCATGAACTCCCAAAATGATACAGAGCATAAGAGAATACTGTAGGACGTTTTAACACAAAGATGGCAAACTGCATGTACAAACACAGAAAGAGGGAGAATCACACAAACCATTTTTCCATAGGAGTTCTGATAGGATAACTGTGCCATCTATCTGCACTTCTTTACAGGGAAGAGAAGTTACCAGTCTTACTGTAACTATTGAGCTACTATTTTATGTGCAGATTTACCACTTTTGCCATTCCTATGTTACTAACACATCCATATTTCTAAACAACAACACCTGTGAATTTCTGATTTTTTTGAGAATATATCATATGTAAGTACTTACTATCCAGAGACGTCTTACCTGCCACCAAGAATTGGCTCCCCAGAGGCTCCCAAAGCAGAATAGTCCATGCCATAGAAATTCAGCCCTAGAAGTATTTTATTCCTCCATTTTGAATCAGGATCCAGTACCTGAACACAGGCACGCACCCAGGGAAGAGGGGAATTTGGACCAGGTCTGTCAAATTAGCAAAAATCAAACAGCTGGTCAGAAATACTACACATTCATTTTTAGCCTCCTCCAATACCATCCGCAATGTTTTTACGGTAAACTGGCACAAAATACTGTGACAAAAGTCACCATTTGCTTACAGAAAGAACTATAAAATTAGTGACTAGTAAGCAATACAGGTTTCAATGATTGTTTAACATTTATGGATAAAATCCTAAATAGGCAATTACCTAGCAAAAAGCTACATTAGGAAAAAGAGCAGAACCTTAATACACAGAGTAATTGAATTATCATATATACAGTAGATCGTGCTCATTCCATTCCTATCTCATCAGGGAGGACAGCAGGATTTATCATAAGGATAAGGAAAAACATATTCTAGTCCTATAAATATCAATATCTCCTACTGCCTACTAATTACCTGCTTCAAAGCCTTCGGGATACCTGTGCCATTAAAATTCAATATGCTGATACAGTATAGGAATGTTGCTGGAAATTGTGTTCATATTTAAAGGCAAAAAAAATTGTGAGAAAACATATGTATTATCTGGTATTTCATATACTCAGACCAATCAAAGCAAATTCAAGCGAAAAAGATTTGAATTCTTTTTATCAAATCCCTTCTTAGACTAAAGGTATTACATCTCAGAAACTACATTTATTTCAAATACAATGGGTATGTTAAATGAAGAACGCTTCCTTTTTCCTTTCAAGTGAAAAAGATTAGCAGCTCCAAGTCAGATTTAAGTAATTTAAAGCACCAGCAAAAGCATGAAAATGTGACTGTACCATAACAGAACCTGTGATTTTAACATGGCATAAAGCATGGTGTAGCTTCACCACACAGGAAAGATACAACCCACAGCACAGTATTTCAAAATTCATTCATGGTTCCAGATGGGTTTGTACAGGTTGTACAAAAGCCCTTAGCACCTCATCTTCATAGATGTCAGATTTACCTAGAGGAAAGCTAAACTGGATACATCTACGCTGCATATTCGAGCAGGACTGTAACAAAAAAACCTGTTCTAACTTCAGTACGCACTACTGCCTATGTTTGTTCTCCCCTACGTCCCTAGGCTTGAAGATATAGAGACAGGCCTGGAGAGAGATAGGAAGGAGGTATATAAATTCTTTTCAGAAGAAGTAAAAGTTCCTTTCTCTTAAACTTGTCTAGATGTTATGAAAACGTTAACATAATACAGGTGACAAAGGTTTTAGTGATGTAACAAACACAAAAATGATGGCATTTCTAAATCTGCCAGTTTACACAAATATTAATTCTGGACAGCCACCTTGAAGCAACAGATACAGAATCTCCCAGAAATTCCAAAACCATATGCTTTCCTGCATATGGAGGTGAAATGAAGTATGCTTTTGGAGAACATAAAGAGTCTCTGTAGAGTTTAAGGACCTCTCAACTACGTTGCTGTTCCACTTTCACACAGTTAAACATACTGTGTTTCTGAAAACGAATATTCATGTACAACAGTGAGGTTTTGTGTTATTCTTCAGTCAGATCAGCTCCCTGATCTGGTTTGATGAGCTGCTGCACAAGTAGCTGTGTCAGTACAGTGGAGGGGCTGGTGGATGAATGGAAAAATATGTTTAAGCATGTCCACATCAGCAGTACTGCCAAAAGGCAGTCTGCTGCCTCAGAATGAAGCAAATGAGCTGTCAATTGTACTTTAAAACTAATTTTTTCAACAATAATATGTACTGGATTATTTCTGTACCTAACCTGCAGAACCATGCTAAGTAACTAAATCAAATTACTAATACCTGGAAAAGAATAACCCTCACAGTACAAGTAAAAAGATAATTTTTTACCTTTAGTACAAAGTCTTTCACAATATCTGGGTGCCAAATCTACACTGCTGTTAAACAATGTCCTGAGTTACTGTTCAAAAATCATCTATCCTAATTACTAATCCAAAACTTCAGTATCTGATACATTTTAAACACACTATCCACCTTACTAAAAAAATGAACTCATGCTGTGGATTTAATAGTCACTTAAACTGAGAATCAGTTCCTTCAGCAATCTTTTTCTAATGATAGATGGAGTCTTACCGTTGTGGTGTTGAATAGTCATATGTCATGAGACTGAAGCTGTCTATCGCTGAGGCCAACTGATCAAATTCTTTCTTTGTGAACATTCCCGGCTGGTTAGTCCTTTTAAAGCAAAACAAAAATAACAGAAAGAGATAAATTACTACAATAGCCTGGCTTATTCTTGCCTTTGGGTTTCATACCATTTGATCAGGTAAAAAAAAAAAAAAAATCTTCATTCTGAGGGGGCAAAAAAAGGTATTTCAGTGTCATTCATTCTTAAAATAAATGCCTGAAGGAAAAAAAAAAAAAATAATCAATTATATTTATGTTGCCAGTGGGAAGAATCAGAATTCTGCATCATAGTTACCAAATAAGCATTTCCAGCACAGCTACAATAGTGATTATAAGGTTTGTTGTTGTTTGGTCCTTGTTACTCCTCGAGGAGCATAGGGCTGCAACAACACTATGCCACCAAACCCGGTGGGATAGTGTTGTTGCAATTTGTGTAACAGATTTTGTTTTTTACATGATTGGTTTGTTAGCCCAAAACAAAACGCCCAACCTGGAGGGCCAGGGTGCAACATTTTAGTCTGGCCCGACAGGGCACGCAAGCCACCACACCACAACAAGGTAAGTTGCACCAACTAGTGGTGGAGTGATTATAAGGGCTATGGACTAATCAAATTGCCTTAGGTAGCAATCAGCTAAACTCTAAAAGTTTTTAGAAAACCTTTAATTGCTTGGCTTGTCAAACGGTTTTTGATACTTATAAAACTAAGCTATCTACACCATACTTAAATAAAAGGATCCGTGTAGCTGTTGATACAAAAGCATAAACCAAAGGTAATTTTTTTATTAATCTCAAAAGAAACAATAATTTCAGCTTGTACTGTACTTAAACTAAAGTGTTTTTTACCTGAGATTTTTTTTTCTTTTCATTCCCTTCCAAAATGTCCTAAAAAGCAGAAGGCAAATACAACTGCCTGCTTTTAGCAAAACACTATACAAACCTCTTTTCTTTAGACAAAACCATGTCCATTTCTTTCTTCTTTGGGGAAAGGGGGGGAAGAAATTCTATGATCTTCCCTAGACAAAAGCCTAGTTATGCCTTCAGCATTTCTTTGTATGAAATATGGAACATAATTGTTACTTCCCCCTTGTTTTATTTATTTTTCATTTACAAAAATCAAGCACTGGGTTAGTATCTCCCTTAGCTTCATGGGTGAAGGAGTGTATTTTTGACAGTTTTGGATTTATAGAGACTACTGACTTCCTTCAACTATTCAACTCAGAAACAATTAATGCACCTAAGTTGCCTGAAAACATTGAATCTGTTTCAAAGAGAACTTGTAACTTCAAACTAGCAGCACACATAGCACAGCAGGGAACATAAGAAAGCCTTAATCACATTGCAAAGATGGAACTGAACTGCAAAGGAGAAGCCGCTGCCAGGAGAACCATGTTCTCAGCCAGAGGGTTCTGAAGCACCTTGAGATGAGACAAACAGGTAGAGAAATAGCATATTATCCTAAATTGCCTGGGAGAGCAGGGTTCATAGGTGAACATTGTAAAAGAAAAGGGGAAAAAAAAGTGGTTGAACAGCTACGAACTCTGTGGTGCGACTCCAGCATTCAAGAGGTAGACTTAGAGGATTGCACAACATTCCTCTAGAGAGTAGAGAGACTGAAGAATCCAGACCTTCCCAGTAATATCAGAAACTGCTACTTGATCTAGAAATTAGCAGGCAACCCCTGTCTAGACAAGATACACGTTAAAACCACTCACGTTCCGTCTTAAATGTAAAAACCAAAAAAAGAGATGCTCAGTGACAGATGCAAGTAATAAACTGAAAAATCACTTATTTTGATCCTTATCTCTTTTGGATCAGTGTGCAAATTCTCCATCCAACAATATGTGCTGAGTGGATCACCAGAGCGTAACAGCATTCATTTATCAGTTTACAAGGACACTTTCTGTTCCATTACATTAGGAAAGAGGTTAACAGAGTACAGGTTACAAAGTGGGGCAGAATAAATCATTTAACATGCCTGTCATGTTATAAGGGAGCAAAGCATGAATGGTATTGGCAAGTCAGGTCAATGAACCTGACCAAACATACACTGGATTATGTAGCTGTAATTTGTACGAAGCAAAGTTTTCGGAAACCATGATATACTTGTCCTATTAAGGAGAAATCCCATCCTTTTTTTTCTGGGGTTTTAACAAATTAAGACAAACCTTCACTTCTGGAACCTATTGCTGGACCTCAGTTTTCTGGATAGTTATCTGCTTGTCATTTACTGCAATTGCAAACTACAGTTCTGCTACAAGAACAAAGAAAATGAAAGACATCTTTGAAACAATGTCATAGCAACTTGGATGTCTGTAGGCAAAGCAATTCCCCAATGCAAATTCCAGCAAAACACATTTTCAGTAAATTGATTTTGATTACTCATGAAGGAAAAGGATACAAAGTAATTATAATATGTATTAGATATTAGGGCAAGTTGGATTGCTTTATAGATTAAGCTGGGTAGTACTTCAATGAAATTTGTATAGGTAACTTGTCTTCTACATCCATTTTTCATACATACTGTCAAGGAATAGGAATTAAAAAAACCCAAACCAAATCCCAACCCAAAAAAACCCAGGTTAAAATGGATAATTATGACATAAAAATGTCATCGTTTTCCGCCAAGCAAGCTTCTAACTGAACTACTTCAGCTACAAAGGAATGCCATCTGAGGAGCATGGTCCTAAATTTCCAATTGGAACAAACCCATCAGCAATGATTATGCTTTCTCCATTCATGGATAGTGTTAAAACACTACCAACAGAAAGCACCACTCTCCAGCTCACTCAGCACAACCAGACAATACTGCTGTAGTCAAGCACTTCAGGAAACTGTCCACTGGAGCAAAAATAAGACTATTTTACCTTGAGAATTGTTATGAGTCAAGAAAAATTGCACTCAAGGATAAAAACTAAGTGTTTTTCAACAGCTATTATACTTCTCATTTGAGGTTTCCCAATCATTCTGATATTTAATCGTAAATTTAACTCAAGGTCAGGTATGTTCTACTGACTACATTGTTGAGAAAACCAGCACAAAGTCAGGAGATGGCACAGAATATGCAAAGTCCACGAGAGTAAGAGTTCCCAAGTCCAAGCCAAAAAGCCTATCACTCTTTGAAGTTTTGAATACCATTTCCAAAAATACGCAGTGAAGTGGCAGAAACTTCATGATCATTCATCAGCATTGTAAAATATACGTACTAAAGACAGCTTGATGTTAAATTGTCAGATGACTAAAATCTTGGTGATTTTATCTGCTCACTATCAATATCACAAATGTGAAGGAGCAGAAGTCAGGTGTAGGAACATGAATAAAAGGAAAATCAAATGATTTAACATATCTGAAAACTCTCTTTGCATGGAATTAACTCTGACCTCTGAACTGCTTCGTTTGCTTTGAGTTCACTATAAGACACAGTTCAAAAATTACATCTCATTTAGAGTCTAACAAATGTACTCATTAAGAGTCAAGTTGAACACTGAATACAAGACAAATCTGCTGTTTAAAGAAACCTGTTCCTACTGGCCTAAAAATATACTGAAATTATGCAACATGTACTATAAATATGAAACAATTTGGATTCAAGAAGTAAATTTAAGCAGGAAGGATATTCTTTTTATGTAGGCTTATAGTAAATCCTTTTTATTGCAGTTTTAAGACCCAGACACTTCATATGATATTTACATTTGTATTTTTCTATCTCAATACCTTAAGCAAATGTCATTCAATTTCCTTAACATTCTGCTCAAATGCACTAGTGTTCTTTTGTGATTCTTCTATCACTATTCGACATAGTTAACTCTGAAACTTATTAAATACTAGCAAAACCTGCAACTATTCAATTTTGGCAACGGCCATCTAATCTCAGCCAAATTTGCATCTATATGGACTGTAAGAGTTGCTCCATGAGGAGAAATTCCCCACAGAGATGAAATTTATGGCAGTTTAACTGCAGTAAAACTTCTGGTACTGTATATACAACAAATCATTCCTTTCAGCTGAGTTCTGGATATAATCATAATGCATATAGGACATTATCCCAGGTGCCTGTGCTGGTTGACAGCAGCTCAATATGAGTCAGCAGTGTGCCCTGGCAACCAAGAGGGCAAAAGGTGTCCTAAGGTGCATCAAATACAGCATAACCAGCTGGTCAAAAGAGGTGATTATCCCACCGTATTCAGCTTTGGTGCAGCTCACCTTGAGTACTGTGTGCAGTTCTGGGCCTCACAATCTAAGAAGGATGTGAAGGCCCTTGAATGCATCCAGAGGAGGAAGGCAACAAAGCTGGTAAAAGGGCTGGAAGGAGTGTCCTATGAGAAGTGGCTAAGGACTTTGGGCTTGTGTAGTTTGGAGAAAAGGAGAATGAGGGGCAACCTCATGGCTCTCTACAACTTCCTGAGGAAGGGATGTGGAGAGGGAGGTGCTGAGCTCTTCTCACTGGTATCCAGTGATAGGACACATATGAATGGTTCAAAGCTGTGCCAGGGGAGGTTAAGACTGGATGTTAGGAAGCATTGCTTTACAGAGAGGGTGGGCAAACACTGGAACTGCTGATATTCCATGAAGCAGAATTTTCCACTTTACAGGGACAGAAATGTTTTTGGGTTAGTGCTCCGACACTGTTTAATTTAGGGTTAAACGCACTAGTTGCTTTGCTGATGACTATATCTTTGAAGAAGAGCTGAAAGACTGATAAAAAGCATGCTTTGCTAAAGAGTATCCTTGAAGGAAAGCTGAAAGACTGATAAAGGACTATGCAAGTAACACCCCCCACACCCTCAAGGAGCATGTCTGCTAATTTAAAGATGCTTGACCAATAGTAGATGATGTGGTAATTAATAACTAATTAGCATAAATTTAGGCAGGCTTTTCTAATCCTGTAACAAGATAACTATGTGGTAGATTCCGTGTGTAGTGTGCTAGCTTTGTGGAATTAGGACCCAGCACCCATCTCAGCGCAGACATGAAATAAATAAAATAGCTCTGCTCTGTGTGTACATTGGCATACTGCACACCGGGTAAACAATCACACTTTTGGGACAACACTGCCTTCCTAGAGACATGGTTGATGCCCCATGGCTGTCAGCATGTAAAAGGCATTTGGACAATGCCTTTAAAATGCATTAACTTTTTGGTCAGCCCTGACGTGCATTTGGACTGGATGATCATTGTAGGTCCATTCCAATGGAAAATATTCTATCTTTCCTATCCCTTTGTAGGGAACCACTGAGTTACTGAGAGTAAAAAGCACTCCACTTTTCGAACAGTCTTCAAGACACAGAAATATTTCTAAGTGACAACAGTTTTTTTCTTGTACAGAGAACAGCTGTCCCTGAGACACATTAATACTTTTGCTTTAGACCAGCCTATTTCCTTGACAGGTGATGAAGCTTCCACCACATGATTTTAAAGAGATGCATTTTCTTGGATAAACTACTGACTTTCCTGCTTAAACCTTGTTTACATGGCCCAGTATTCATTTCTTCCCATTCTTAGCTATATCACTTTTGACTTGGCTAAGCTCCTTTACTTTGTTGAGAGATGAGCTGTTTCCATTTGTAGGCTCCTGACCCAAATTTCTGCTAGACACAGAGGACCAAGAGAGGAACAACTATTCCCCTGAGAGCATAAGACTTACATGTACACATTCCCAACAATTTGTCAGTATTTTCTGATGGCATGCTGCTGTGTACATATATACACACAGAAATACTGTGTATGTATGTATATATACACACACACACACACATTTTCAAGAATGGGAAAAAGGAGGACCCAGGGAACTACAGGCCGGTCAGTCTCACCTCCATGCCTGGCAAGATCAGGGAGCAGATCGTCCTGGAGACTATGCTCAGGCACATGGAAAATAAGGAGGTGGTTGGAGACAGCCAACATGGCTTCACCAAGGGCAAACTGTGCCTGACAAATTTGGTGACCTTCTATGATGGACTTACAGCGCTGGTTGACAAAGGAAGAGCAGCGGACATCATCTACCTGGACTTGTGCAAGGCTTTTGATACTGTCCCACACGACACCCTGGTCTCTAAATTGGAGAGACATGGATTCAATGGATGGACCACTTGGTAGATGAGGAATTGGCTGGATGGTCGCACTCAAAGAGTAGGAGTCAACGGCTCAACATCCAAGTGGAGAACGGTGACAAGTGGTGTTCCTCAGAGGTCAGTACTGGGACCGGCACTGTTTAACATCTTGATTGGAGACATGGACAGCGGGATGGAGTGTGCCCTCAGCAACTTTACTGACGACATCAAGCTGTGTGGTGTGGTTGACACGCTGGAGGAAAGGGATGCCATCCAGAGGGACCTTTACAGGATTGAGAGGTGGG
This sequence comes from Aramus guarauna, assembly GCA_013400195.1. Classification (NCBI taxonomy): domain Eukaryota; kingdom Metazoa; phylum Chordata; class Aves; order Gruiformes; family Aramidae; genus Aramus; species Aramus guarauna. The sequence goes on from VXBL01008893.1 coordinate 30,527, forward strand.
CATGTGCAAGCCTCATGAGGTTCAACAAGGCCAAGTGCAAGGTCCTGCATGTGGCAATCCCAAGCACTGCTATAGGCTGGGCAGGGAATGGATCGAGAGCAGCCCTGAGGAAAAGGACCTGGGGGTATTGGTGGATGAAAGGCTCAATATGAGCCAGCAGTGTGCGCTTCCAGCCCAGAAAGCCAACCACGTCCTGGGCTATATCAAAAGAAGTGTGAGCAGCAGGTTGAGGGAGGTGATTTTGCCCCTCTACTCCGCTTTTGTGAGATCCCACCTGGAGTACTGCGTCGAGCTCTGAGGGCCTCACTACAAGAAAGACATGGAGCTGTTGGAAAGAGCCCAGAGGAGGGCCACAAAGTTGATCAGAGGGCTGGAGCACCTCTCCTATGAGGACAGGCTGAGAGAGTTGGGATTGTGCAGCCTGGAGAAGAGGAGACTCCAGGGAGATCTAATTGCGGCCTTCCAGTACCTGAAGGAGACCTACAGGATAGATGGAAAGCAACTGTTTATCAAGGACTGTAGTGACAGGACAAGGGGTAATGGGTTTAAACTGAAGGAGGGTAGATTTAGATTAGATGTTAGAAAGAAATTCTTCACTGAGAGTGGTGAGGCACTGGAGCAGGTTGCTCAGAGAGGTTGTGGAGGCTCCATCCCTGGAAGTGTTTAAGACCAGGGTAGATGGGGCTTTGGGCAGCCTGGTCTAGTGAAAGGTGTCCCTGCCAGTAGCAGGGGGGGGTTGAAACTAGATGATCTTTGATGTCTTTTTCAACCCAAACCATTCTATGATTCTATGAAACTATTAACAGGGACATTACAGACTTTGAAGAAGAAATCACCTGTTTTCCTTGATATTTTTTCTGTATACACAGCTTAGAATTCCACAGTCTCTTTTTACCATTCTATCCTTCCAAGTCTAAAATAAGCTTGTTTCATAGCCTAGAATGTCTATTACCTGAATCTTCCAAATAGCATATAGTCATATGTATCAAAATTCCCATTAGTACTTTACTGATATATGTTTCTATAAGGTTTTGACTTTGTAGTCTTTCATATTGAAAGACTGGAAAAAATACTTCAACCATGCAAGCCACCTTCATTTACTTTCAAATGAATCTACATTCTCAATTACTTCTTGTCTCGCTATGATTACTCTCGAAATAAGATAAGAAAAAAGAAAGGTCTTGTAACTGACTGCTATTCCCTGCAAGTTCAAACTGCATTCTTGTTTAGTTACCTCAACTTCTCCCTCTTATAAAAGAGGAATTTTCTGTATCCTCACGTCTTTGAATAGTCCTTCATAATGGAAAATTGATTGATTTTCTATTTCCTGTATATATCTATTTCAGAACTCATCTTCTCCGTAATGACTTAATTTTCTTGTTGTGTACAATTCTCTGTTTTCTCTGTAAAGCAACGGTTTGCAAATCTTCCCTTCTCACATCTTTCTTCAGCATCAGATATTACTGGGTTTCATAGCTCCTTGCAGTTAGCTGCACTAAAGTACAATGCTATTGCATTTTATAAACACAGACCACTAAATTCAGTTAATGCACAATCACTCAAAAAATCCACCATTTCTTCCTGCATCCAGTCTGTTCTACAGCAAATAGAAGAGCTAAAAGCTCTATCCTGTGCATCACACAATCAGAGGCATTGATAATGAAGTAGTAAAATGCATAAACAAGTTAAAATCTGAAACCATTTTCTTCTCAGGAAAAATCCTCTCGGCAGTTTTGTAACTACCCTATCTCTTTTTAGTTTCTTCAAAACTCTAAGGATGACAGCTCAGTGAAATAATTGTCTACTATCAGTATTTAAAAACCAGTTCTATATGGATACTTGTTTCCATGGATGTTTTGCGGCTAGATTCTCTGGTGTCTTATAGATGTTCCATTTACAATGCCCTCTCACTGCTAGGTCTTGGGCAAAAAGATGGGTGATCTTCATCTGTTCAGCTGCCTATTTTCAAGAAGTTGCAGGGACCTGACTATTAAAACTCTATGTCTACATCAATTTTGTTTGAACCTGATCAAATGCTAAAAATCCTTCTGTGGAGAGACAACAACAGAAGAGATAAAGCTTACAGACACCTCGTTTCCTTAGAAATTGTGCTAAAAAAATAGAATTAAGTTCTGTCTGCAATAGTATTGTATGAAGCAGACAAGTCAACAACAGGACCTTGACACAGTATCACTGTTCAAAGCCATCAACAATAATTACAGATCTAATCCTTGCTGTCAAAAAAAGAATGTGACCATACTGAATGATTAAGCAAAAAGGAGAGATTCTCAGACAGATGAAAATAGATTTACTACATAGTGGGGACCTGAATTCCATACAGTTGAATGCAGATTTTTAAAAAGCACAGCATGATCTCCATCTCTGACCTGTCTCTCTCAGTGAGCACATCCTCACAGACAATGTATCAAGGCTTTACAGGGATGCATGTTACTCGTTAAGCATTTCTGAAAATGCACATGCTTAGTATTCAGATACGTTCACAAGCATTTCTAATACAGCATTCTTTTTCTCTATTTCATTTCTAAGGACAAAAAGTTGCAAGAACTGAAGAATTGCATGCAATGATAGGAACCAAATCTCAGTTAAATCAGAGCTTAAACACAGTATCTGATTTTGTGCCCTAAAAACCCAGATCAATCAGAGACTGTACATTGCAAAACCAAAAATGTTAGTTCATTGAACCATAGTGTTGAAGTCAGAGTCAGTTCATTGTGGGAGAAACAAATAACACATCCCAAGTAAGGTTTTTTTGATTTTTTGTTTGTTTGTTTGTTTTACAGAAAATCCCATTCCTCTTAACAAAGAAATAAAAAACAAGCTGAAAGGTAATTCCATAAAACCAGTGCAATCACCACTGATCACATACACTCTTCCAGTGATGGCTTTTCATCTGGTTCTACTCTTAGAACGCACTCCCAATTTCACACACTGAAAGTCTTGGGATGGATGGAGGCAGAGAAAAAAAGCAGGAAGTTCCTTCCCTTCCCAGCTAACCCCCATCTTCTTAATATCTCCATATCACATTTTGCTAATGTAATATGAAAGACTACCTTATTGTTAATGAGTCAGAGAAACATCATCCCAAAAGATAAAAATTATGAAAAATGAGGAAATGAAAAAGAGGATTTTTAATGGAAACATGGCAATTTAACAGTTCATTTCTAATGAGTTGGAACAGCCTGAATATTCCAAGATAATTACTTCAGCAAGCCTGGGCTAGGCATTAGAGAGAACCTTCTAATGGTGCAGGTAGTCTGGGAGCATTGTAATAACATTTATTCATTGGCAGATTGTAAGACCTTTTTAGATAAACTTATATCAAAAGTCATGTAGTTTTAGTTTATTTTGCCTTAGGACAATGCACCTTCCCATGCTATTCTCTACTATTCAGCATAGTAGCTTAAATTCAGAAATAAAAACCTGCAACCCTACTTGTGTACTGCCTTTGGCTGCTGCACTGATTTCATGATAGGAATGTTAAAATTCAGAGGCCTTCAAAGAGCATACGAGCTATCTGTCAGTTATCCACAGAAAAGATCACAATTTAATAAAAACATATCTCCACCAACTGCATCCTATAAAACACAAACCTGACTTTCCCTGATTTTATTAGCATTACTAACCACATCCAAGTTTTCTTAATGGCAAGAATCCCTTTACCAAATTCTGAGATTAGATTAGAATAGGTATTTTAAAAGCAACAAAACCTAGCCAGCTTGACAAGCAAGAAAATTGTAACTGAGTCCTACAGATTCACCATGCAGAAGAGCTGGGAGTGGTTACTTCACACAATATGAGTCCTTCATATCACTAGGGGACTGTAAATGATAACAGACTGACAACTAAAAACTTGCAGTTTCATCAGGAAACAAAATGGTATTTATGTACTAAATGAAATTTTTGCAGAATATTGAGGGCTGGCACTCTTCCTTAATATACATATCCCATCCCAGCTGTTGCTTTTGCAGTATTTGCTCTTCAAATAGGGAGAAGCATGAGATCTGTTCTTGTCATGGAGTAGCCTACACAGTTTTCATAAAGCCAAACTAATTACCTGTGGCCCATCTGGTTTAAACCAGTAACAGAAGTCAAGAAGGAGATACATGCCAACAATTATATGTCCTGAAAAGAGAGCACGAAATCCCAGCAGACATCTAGGGACAAATGAGCCTGAAAACTGCTGTCCTCAGAGCTGAGGCATACTGACAGACCAGTCTGCACCAGTTACACTGTATTTTTCAGTTAACTTTAGAATTTTTATCTGAAACTCTTAAGCCAACATAAGAAATTCATCTGGTTTGACAAAGCCAGACAATCTGAATACCAAAGAAGAAAATGTTTCTTTCAATACTTGTCATTGTATTTACTGCTTCCATTTTTGGGGAGGTTAATGGGTCTCCTTTAATTCTGTTTCTCTTATGTTGCTTCAGCCTCTTCAGAGGAGTCATTTAAGCAAGACTATGCTTAAATGAACATCCACTGTGTCACCATTTGGTTCTCCTAATTTCCAAACTACTCTAGTGCCTTTCGTGCCAGAGCTTAATGCCCAGGTAAGCCATGCTCCAATAGCAGAACACCATGCAGAACAAGCTTGCACCCTGGAGCATACAAGCCTAATTTAAAAACTCTAACACACTAAATGTAGGCTTAATACCTCCTTGCAAAGATTAAAATCTTCTTTTTTTTTTTTTTTTTTTTGGAAAGTTTTCCAACTTCACACTGAAACTTATGCGGTAATTGCTGTACCGCAGCTGGCTCAGAATTGTTAGAGCTGCAAGCACCAGACATGATGAGTAATACATTCCACTTTCTTCTCTTTGACTGTCATTAGTTGACCTAGAGATTAGTTTAATTATTCTCCCTAGTGGGAATTCAAAAACTGATGTGTACATCTGCTTTAGCACGTCACACTGCAGTCAGACCTTGGCTGCATTAATTTTATATAGTAAGGCATAGTCTTTAAAAAGTCACTTCTAAGAATATATTTGTTCCTCTCAAGTCCTTTCTGAATCTACACCAAATGCATTCATGGCTGCAGTCAGAGCCATGCTGTACTGACCTGGCAGCCGAACAAACAGCAGCAAGACCAGGGAAGTCATCAGCAAGGGAAACAGATGTAGTTTAGAGCCGTTAACAAGCATCCAGATTTACTGTAGCTAACAGAATTCAGTTTAAAAAGAGATGCATCTGACAGACCTATACTTTAAGCCTTTATACAGGGAAGAAACAAAACCCACGAGCCCAACAGCATGACTCTAAGTATGATTCAGTAGTATTACTATAATTTGAAGAGGTTATTAAACTTTCTCCAATGACTGTTACTCAGAAGTAGTCAGTAGTCATTTCCTACCAGTTTTCTACTCCCCTCAATATAAACTCCTATCTAGAGCCATATCTTGTGATCCAAGTCACACATTTTACAGGTTCTTAATATGCAATGAGAACTATTAGGCTAGCCAGCTAGCCTAGACAGCCCACTTACGAGTAATTTCTATGCTTTCTTGAGCGCAGAATTTTGTGCACAGAGCCCAGTTTTAAAATCTCAACATGTAACTGTACTCTCCATATTCCTGACAGTGCCTTTTTTTTTTTTTAGCATACTCACAGGAAGACTGACAACTACATGAACAATGGAAGGCAATGTGTTGTTATCAACTAGACACAACAAATAGAAAACTGTGCATAGTTATAGTTTTCAGATTTTCCTTCCGAAGTCTTATTTTCTGTATACTGCTTGCCCAAAGAGATTGTCTTCCAGCATCAAATTTCTTTATTAGTAACAGCAACTATGGGAGACTATACTTTGTGTATATACTAGCTAACTCTATAATGAATACACACTGATCATTTTTAGAATTGCTTGCTTTTATGTGACCTCATCTGTGAAACTGGAAGGAAAAATAAAAAAGATAATCATACATGTAGAAAGATCAGAAAAGCCCAGCAAGATTATTATTGATTCCAACAAAATAACATTATTATGGCCAGGTTTCTCACAAACCTTTCATAACGTTAAGTGTAGGTATCAGTAAAACAGAATCCTACTTAATAAACACTACTCTACAAAGTTGTTTTTCTAGTATGTTGCTCTTTCACACAGTCTGGTAATTTAAAACTCTATCTGAACAAGCAATAGGTCTGCTGCTGTTTTGATCCCTGGCATTATTTATTTACCAAAATTTCAAGGCTTTATATTCTGGTCCACATAAGTCCTGCCTGAGAATGATGTTTAAAGTAAATGACAGTTTCTATTTCACTCCAAAACAGAGACATCTTAGAAGCTCTTTATAATTTAATTGAATTTGTTTACCATATATTATCATAAAAATTACCCTGTTGTTTACTTGTATATTCTGCATCAGAATTACTACTTGCTAGAAATGCTTCTAAAGAAAACAGTGTGTGTACTGGAATAGTGAACCCACAATCATATCCTTCTGTATAAACAAAGTTATGGTAAGGCAACTGAATCTGCAGCAACTTCTATAGATGACAGATTCCTGCTGAAAAACACAGATTACCTTAACAATTACAAGCATCCATTCATAATCAACTTCTAAGACTAAACACCTGTTTCTTTTATCACATATGCAAAACACTGGCCAATTGTAGCATCCATTGTGCTGGGCAACCGTGAGGGCGACAAGCAATTTTCCATCACATACTCTTTCTACTTTTCAGGTAAGTGTGTATATATATTTATAGGAAAGGAGGAAAAGAGCACAATAGTACAAAGTAAAGGGAGGGACAAGTTGTGCTCCCTACTGCCAATCTTTCCAAAGAGGCAGGGTAGCAAAACTAAGCTGATATCCACAGCTACTGGATAGCCATAACGAAGACTGCATAGAATTTTGTAATTTTCATTGCACAGCAGTTATGGAAAGAAAGAGCTGAAGCTACTTAAGACAGTCCCTCATGTCCACAATGTTTTTGCGGCAAGAATAAAGACTAAACCGAGTAGCTAAAATCTTGATTTTGGAGAAGTGCAAGTTTAAAGGTGGAAAATATTGACAGTATGTACCTAGAGAAGCTTTAACTAACAGGGAGAGAGGCTGTAAATTTACTTTTTTTTTTTTTTTTTACTCTTACATATTCAAACTTGAACATCCTAAGTTAAGGATGCTTGCTGTATTTTGAATGAGGAGCATACATTATGTTCAAATATTTGAAGAGAGAAAAGTGGTTTGTGTTCCTGTGGCTTTCAAATGAAAGCAGCTGCACTACTGCTGTGCATCTCAAGAAGCCAATAAAGACAGACAAATTTGATATGGATTATTTGCCAAGACACTGCAGTAGCTTTAATATGCTCTTTTCAAAGACTAGAAGCTAAAAAAGTGAAAAATGAAAGACATGCTCAAGATTTAACTGCACGTGTTTCACTAGCACATAACATGATGTGAGCAAGACTGCTGCATAGCAGAGAAGTATTTTGCAAACAGTCTAAAGAACAAACAGGTATTAAAACAGCATTACAGTGGAGTAAGCTGAAGAACCTGATTTTCAAAACTTCTGGTTTGCAGGATGTTTTGCCACAAATTGCAAATCCTGCTTTTCAGCCACCTCAGGTTCCAGCTGCTTAATAAGTGACTTTCATTAATTCAGTTGTCAGGCTTCCTTTTAAAGTTCAGATAGCAAATGCATATTATTTGAGCATTTTCTTCTTGTATTTATCTTAAGAGATTACACTAAGCTTAGCATAACAAAGGCACTAATAACTTGACTTTAGCAAGAACACTTCAAAATACTGGGGGGTGTCTGTCCCCCAAATCCAATGTTACATACCTTGCTGACATCATACAGAACAATCACAGGATTTCCCTTAATACAAAGGTGGATCTTTATGCATAAAACTTACAGCGAGGTCTAAGAGACAGCTGATTCCCACAACAAATGAAAACCACAAACACCTACCTATTCTGAACAGTCAAGTAGTGGTCTAAAGGTGGAAAACCCTGTTACGTAACTATCTTTTCATAAATAGCAGTGACACTACAAAAAGTTTCCCAGCTTCCCCAGAAAAGTTTTCTCTTCACTTTCTACTCCACCAAAAGAACTGTTTTTAACAAGATAGCATGTTGTTTTCCTGGAAATACAATTTCTTCCTTCCCACAGAAAGGATTAGTATACTCTAAACTTTACAGCCCCCATACAGTCCTGGAAGGATTTCAGCTATATGATTACTATCAATCTTGGAATAATTCTGCCTAAACAGCATGATATTAAATAGGAATCTGTGTTCACTGACTTTTTTTTTTTTTTGCGCCCCAGGAATATCCTACAAGTAGCTAGATTAACTCCATATATTCACATCTCATGACAGCAAACCTTACTGTTCAATGAAGGAAAAATGCAGTTTCAAAGCTACCAAACAAGTCAGCTAGTCTTTTCATAACAACAATACAGTAATTTAGAATCAGTCTTGTCTACCCTGCACTCCCACTACTACAAAACCAAAGCAAAACCAGTACAGAACATTCCTCCTGACCTCATTCAGGAATGTCAACAGATCCAGCTCGAGAACAATAAGCTAGCTCATTTTCAAAATAGTACTAAGTGCCATTTGAACATAAAATGCACTCTCTTTAATGGCTTAAATCAAACTAACCTTGAGGCTGAAAAGAGGAAAATTGCTGAACCACAGTAAAACACTGTCAGGGCTTTATAGTCTCCCTTCTCTGAAACCAGTAATACAGTAATGGCTCTTGAGATATTTTCAGTTTTTCCTCAAAGTCCCTTGTCTCATAATGCATACATGAACCAAAAATATCCCCTGCCAGCAACTTCGCATTGCATTTAAAAAAAAATGTAGTGTCAAGAACACTTAACCTCAGCATAACTCAAATCACTTACCAAATCTTAAGACTCTTAAGACTGTTTGAAATGTAAGAAGTGCTATGACTATCAACTTCCCCCCACCCCCCCAATCAAACAAGATCAGCCACAGTCAGGAAGCAGTAGTTAAAAATTATAGTTGGGACATAACTGCACTTAGCTGAGAATGCATGGGAAGTAGAAACACACTTTGAGATGCTGTGCTTCACCTACAGATGTGGCAAACTTTTCAGAGCAAAAAGAAAACAAACAGAAAGTGTTTTGTCATAGGCACATTTTGTCAATTTTAGACAATTCATTGTTGTGGTTTTACCTGGCAGGCAGCTAAAACAACCACACTACCATTCACTCACTTCGCTCCTCAGTGGAGTGGGGGAGAGAACCAAAAAGAAAAAAGGTAAACCTCATGGGTTGAGATAATGACAGTTTAATAGGACAGAAAAGGAAGCCAATAATAATAATAATAGACTATACAAGTGATGCACAGCTCACCACTTGGAATCAATGTTCAATAGTTCTTGAGGTGACCTGCCTCCTGGCCCACACCCCAGTTATATATTGAGCCTGACATCATATGGTATGATATGTCCTTTTGGCTAATTTGGGTCAGCTGCCCTGGCTGTGTCACCTCCCAGCTTCTTCTGTGCCCTCTGCATTCCTGTTGGCAGTCCTTGACTGCTTAGCAACAAGTGAAAACATCAGTGTGTTATCAACATTATACTCAACCTAAATCCAAAACACAGCACTATAACAGCTGCTAGAAAGAAAAATAACTCTATCCCAGCTGAAACCAGGACCCTCATGAAAATTCACATCAGGTTATAAGTTAAACAGTATGAAACTCTTCCGTGGTTTAGACATTGTCTGGGAAATGTTTGCCTATCATTTTAATTCACTGAGGCTAAAAGCAAGCCTACAAAGTCTCAATTTAAGAACAGAATACCAAAACCTGACTTCCATATATTCAGCTATCTCCATTCCTTTGTTGCATCTGCCCCACAGACCCTTTTTTATTCACAACTAAAAGAAAAATTTCTCTAGATTTCTAGCTTACCTCAAACTTTAGTAGGAAGGTTTAACAAAGAAAGCCTTCAAAAGTATCTATTAAAAAGCAGAGTTAGGCTAGCTTGAGTCCTAGGTGCATCCTCTGCAGAAGGAGCTGCCCACAACTCTTCAAGAGAAATAGAAGGAAGGTGTATTTGTGAATGTTTGCTTTGTCCCTAGGACAGAGGAAGAAAGTTTCACAACAGGGCATACTCTTTTGCTTCTTTATCCCACTGCCTCAGCTCTGCTTCCTTGCACTCTTCTGCCAAACAGGCATTTATGGAGCATTAATTCTGCCACCCAAAGAAATTAATAAAGGTGCTGCTCTCCCTTTTCTCTTCACACAGCTATGCATCGCCTGCCACCTAGACCTGTCAAGTTCAAAATGCATATGAAGATTCAAAAATTCTCCTAGGTGTTTCTACAGTGTTTTGCCATCAGAAGTTATTCTTTTTCTAGTGTTCAACCTAAGAATTCCTTATGATGAATTAAGAGTATTTTTATCCTTTTCTTCCAAGCTGATGTGAAGACCTATGTATCACTGTCACTTATACAGCCCCTGTTGACATATTTGAAGACTTATTATGTCTCCTGATACTCTTTTCTTTTCAATATACTAAATACAGTTTTTCAAACTTTCCTCAAAGGAGATGTTGTATATACTTCTAGCCATTTTTCTTGCTTTGCTCTAAACACTCTTATTTTTCTACATCCTCCTATAAACACAGTCCCCCAGATTCACTTTTCCATGAGACCTGCCTAGCACTGAGAGCACAGTGTTTACCTTTTGTCACCCTGAAGTTCCCTGCCAAACATCTCAAAATGAAAAGTGTCCCTTTCCCTACATCTCACAGCACTGTTCCCTTGGCATTTTGAAATTGCCTGATCCTCTTTCCAAGACAGGTCTGCCCAGAAATTTTCAATGTATTTCCATGATTTACTTCTCCCTCCTTAAAACAGTTTTTTGTATTAATAAAATAGTATTAAGTAAAGATTGTTTAATCTCATGGCATTAATCCCAGATAATTTTTAATGTTTCTGGAGTAACTTCAAGATCTGATCACCTCCTGTTAAATGTTTACTTACTAATCTGGTATCTTCCACGAACTTAAAAACAATCCACCGCCTTACTGTTTTAGGAAAAATGCTTTAGGTCACTTTCATATGACATACATTGCCCTGCCACTTCTTTGGCCCAGGGTTTACAAAGGTCCAGCAGCCTCTGCAGAGGACCAGCATAGACTGATTTTTATAATGCATATACAACAGGTCAGGTATGTTACATATCCAGAATATACTGGACTTGCTAGGCACGTGCCACATGGTTGATCTGTGCTGTCCTATACATTCTGCACCATACCACACGGACACATATTTCTTCCTGGAAAATCTAAGGGCCATGGCTTAAAATATACAGCTCAGGGAACCATATATTAAGGAAGATGTAGGAGATTTAGAGAGAGTCCAGAGAAGAACAATCCAAGGTCTAGAAAATCTGACCCATACTAAAACATTTACAGACTTTGGTTTATTTACTCCATACAAGGTTTGCTGATGGGTCCCATCTGAAATGGCATCCCAGTGCAACAGTTGCACATCTGTAGAGTGGACTATATTAAGAAAGATGACACATCAAATTCATACCGAGAGCTTTTGTTTTAGAGACGAGGAACTGAACTTCATATTTCCACTAACACTTTCCAGTCCTTCTGCCAGATGTGAAACTGCGAGGTTAGGTGCACCTTTCATGGGAGACAAACATACTTGTTTTTAATTTAAATACTACTCTGACAGATACTATCAGAAACTGGTGAGGAGATAACAACTTATTCTAGCTAAACTGTATCAAATTTACCAGTAGTAGTATTTTTGATAACTTCATCAGGACAGCGAAAGCTCCAATGGTTTGTTTATGATGTGCTTCATTCTTGCTAATAATCCCAAACACCATATTCCATAAGGTTAAATGAAAACATACAGCTCAATGACCTCTGCTTTGTACTGGTAAGCACTCATATGTAGGTTATTAAGACCTAGGTAAGAACAGCAGATGTTTTGCATACTATTACTTAAAGGATCAAGGTCTGATGTACATCTAGTATTACCATGCTAGACTTGATAAAATTACTAAAGCATAAAGCTGCCTTGTGTTACCTGGGGCTTCTTAAATAATTTAGACAATCTATTTTTAAAACTGTCTTCCACGCATTTTAATTATGATACATACAAAACCCCAAAGTGTTGGAGGTTGTAAGCAATTTTTTTTCTTTAGAAATGCAGCAAGCTTTTAATCTGTAATTCTAAAACTCTTAACAGTGACAAAGTAACCAGTGCTTTCTGTAGCTTCATCATATACTCAGAGTATGACAAAACAAGCTCTTAGTATCTTAAATGTGATCTTACTTAAAAAAAAAGACAGCAAAAAAGTTCTCAATGGCATGTCAACTAAGTCAAGATATTTCATTTGTTTACCTGAGATTTTGCTTTTTCTCATTTACAGATTCCATATAACTTCAAGAGATAAAGAATCATGTACTATTCAAGAACAGCTACTGTTTTGTCACCTAGACACGTCTTTTAAAAGGACATCCATCACACAAGACAAACTGCTTCATGCATATCCTAAGTATCAAAATGTGAGTAAAGAGCACAGTGTTATATTATGAAGCAGCACTGCCAATGCCATTTTTATTGCTACTTTGTGCAAAGAATTATACTTCAGGGGACAATAAAAGTCCAAAAAAGTGACCATTAACTACCTGTCTGTAAATATGAAGTTATTTAACACTGTGTTTAGCAAAACTAACAGCTTTTAATGACTTAGTGTATGCCACACTGATCCTTAACACAGTTACACCACATGTCTAATGTCTGTAATAAACTACAAATGCCAAAAAAGCAATGGTTTTGCAACAATGGCTAGATTCAGAATTCCTGTGAAGACAACATCCTATCTACAGCTCCTAAGAGATTTTTGTCTGCCTTTGCTTTTTCTCAGGACACCAGGAAACAGGAGTATTACTGATGCTCCTTCCAATGATAGCTCATCTAAATGAACTTAAGAATTTTCTCTACTCATTGTTTTCTTCACAGTAACTGGGAAACACTACGGATAGAATGGTTGCTGAACCTGGACAATATATGTAAGAATCTAGTCAGATTAAATTCAATTTACTTACAGACAAGAAAGAATCATAGAGTGGTTTAGGTGGGAAGGGACCTCAACCCCCCTGCCATGGGAAGGGACACCCTCCACTAGACCAAGTTCTCAAAGCTCCATCCAACCTGGCCTTGAACGCTTCCAGGGAGGGGGTATCCACAACTTCTCTGGGCAATCTGTTCCTGTGCCTCACGACCCTCACAGTAAATTTCTCCTTATACCTAATCTAAATCTACCTTCCTTCAGTTTAAAGCCATTACTCCCTGTCCTATCACTACACTCTCTGATAGAGTTCTTACTTATTCTTCCTGTAAGGCCCCCTTTAGATATTGAAAGGCTGCTATAATGTTTCCCCAAAGCCTTCTCTTCTCTAGGCTAAACAAGCCCAACTCTCTCAGCCTGTTCTCATAGGAGAGGTGCTCAAGCCCTCTGATTATTATTGTGGCCTTCCTCTGGACTCGTTCCAACAGCTCCATGTCTGTCTTGTACTGGGGATCCCAGAGCTGAACACAGTACTCCAGGTGGGGATTCATGAGAGTAGAGCAGAGGGGCACAATCACCTCCCTTGACCTGCTGGCTACGCTTCTTCTGATGCAGCCCAAGATATAGTTGGCTTTCCGGGCTGCAAGCACACATTGCCGGCTCATGTTGAGCTTTTCATTGACCAACACCCCCAAGTTCTTCTCCTCTGGGCTGCCCTCAATCCATTCTCCGCCCAGCCTGTATTTGTGCTTGGGATTGTGCCAACCCACGTGCAGGACCTTGCAAATTCAAAGCCTCTCTTTTTGCTTTTGAAAAGCATCCCGAATATATTATAAGCATACAGAGAAACAAATAAAATAACCAACTCAATCCCAGTGATTTACGGACTTGAAATTTGTTTGCACCTGTTCTCTTAAGTCCCATTTGCCTTTTTTTTTTTCTTTTATTTTTCAACAGCTTATTTAGGCATAAAGGTAGTTCACTCCAGTACAGCTATCCTATTCAGCAAGAGGCTTGTGATATCAGTATAAAAACATCCACACAGCATTCACCAGTACAATTTCTGCAGTACAATAATCACTGAAGCACACACATTTGAGCCAAGAATTTAATCAAGCCCAGGATTAATCAGCATAAACGCAATTACTCACTGTCACCAAGGGGCAGAATATACCTGGCTAGCCATTGCCATTTTAGAAATAGTACACACATAGTTCATATATACTTCCATATCCATGCATGTTAAAAGCAGTAACACATTTTGAGACAATCTGTTGAAAGACAGGCTGGAAGTCTTCAGCAAACCATCTGCTCTAGCAACCATTTACGTAACATGGCAATCCTAGCACCTCCCTTCAGACATACGCAATCACAAGTCTCCTGTCCCAAAGGAGCATCACAGTATAGCACACAGACTTTTTAGAGTATACCTTTGGCTCCTGCTGTCCCTCTCTTGCAAATCGCTTAAGTTTGCAGGAAAATCATGCAATTCCTGGACATCAGATGGATGGAAATACTGACTACTTCAATCTGTGTTTGCTGCCATGGTAGCTCTATATGCACTCTGTTGCTAGAGAGACTCCTGCCACCCGATCAGCCTCCACACAATTCCTACCCTTGATTATGCCAGTGCAACTGTCTCTAGACAATGCTATGAAAGATATATAAAACATGCTGTGAAGGACAATAAAAAATAATTGTTTTTCAAGTAAAGTTTTCTTTTAGCTGAGAACATTTCACAAGCAAACCAAAAACCAAAGGCTTTACCAGATCCTTTAGTTATGAAAGCAAGCTTCATCTAGAGGATTCAGTCTCACTCAATTCTTGTTTGCAGAAGCTGAATTCAAGAAGTTAAACAGATAAGCCAATATGTTTCCTTCCTGCATCACACACTTGATCTCATGTGCAATGCTGCATTTTCCAGACTGTTTTTCCCTAAGCAAACCAGTATTTTTAGCTCTTAAAAGTGTCTCCTTTCAGATAGCATTTGCTGCCAGACTGCTTTGATCTTCACACATATCAAAGGAGTCTAAATTACAAATTCCTAAATAAACTGCTTATATCTAACTATGTTCTCTCTTTAAATTTTAATTAGGGTAGAACACAAAAGGAAGAATGTTACAGCTCCTAGCATCCCAGCTGGTTAGGATATTCCACATACAGCTCATGTCTCCTTTATCAGTCTTTTGCCAGCTGCTGAACTCTAAAATATTATTTGGTTCTTGATGGCACTTATTTCCATGCCTTTTGCTGTATTTTTGATTAACAGTCTACAGTGATTCCAACACAAAAAGAATATAAGATGCATTAAAGCACGCTTTCAACCTTGTGTAAGTGTTAAAACCCGAAGTGAGTTTCAAGACACAGAATTTGGTAACACAAGATATTTAACACACAATGGGAAGCACTTTTCAGTTGAAGCCTTGTTATCCTATAAATCAAAGATTTTCAAGTACAGCTATTATCTAAAAAGTCAAGTAAGGCAGAAAGAAAATTGCAGGATTCTGCTTACTGGTATCATTAAATCCCACATACTTCTAAACTTTAAAGCATGCATGAACATTGTGAACAATTTAGGACGTTTCCATAACTGATGAGCATACTTTCAGCTATCTATTTACTCAAGAAGCTGAAGTGTTTTTTCTAGTTCATGCAATAGGAAGACATACATGGAAGACACAGGTTTATGAATAAGTCTCCAAAACTTTAGGAGTGCATAAAGAAACAAAATAATTGGTTTAGAGGAATGAGACTTTCAGATTCTTTCAGATAAACTACGGGTGTTATTTCCCACAGCTAGAAAACAGGAATACTTAACTGCACCTCTACAGATAAGGCCATTTAGGGACAGGCATATGATACATATTTCAGGTTAAAAACTGCACTTCAGATAGACAGCTCTTCACAGTTCTAATAGGGTGTCTCTAAATCCCAGATCAGAAAGGTTTTGGAACTATGAACCCACTATCACGTCAACATGCAAGGCAGGCAATGACAACACAAAGTCCAAACCTCAGTGTGGTGTTCAATTGCGAAATAGTCCTGAAAAACAGTTACCATAACAAACCAAATTCTGGTCAAGGGAAAATGTGTTTAAGAATCCAGAGGGTTTACAGCAGCTTCAACTTCTGTTTCAGGATTTAGAAAAACTACACTGTAGAGTCCCAAGTAACTGTGTATAAACAAAACAGATTTAGGTCCCTCTGGCTATGAGACTGAATCTGGTAATAACAACAGGCACAATGATGAACAAGCACCTTAAGGTTTGTGCTATTCTCCACTTTCTCCCTCCCACCAAAAGGAGCAAATGCACTTTAATGTGAACACTCTTTACAGCAATTACTTAAATTCTAGCAGAGCATGTATTCGCATTTTAAAAAGCATCTGTGTGACAAAGTGACTGATAAAGCATGTTATAAAAATGTAGTCTATTACAGATAAAGGAGAACACTAAAACAATTAATAGCAACAGAAAATTGCTTTAAGAAGGAACTATCAATTAGAATGAAATGTAGATCATAAGAGGGGAGCGTGAAAGATTGGAATAAATGACAGACAGGAGAAAAGACATTGTAATTTCTCATTATTTTTGACAAGCAAAGCATGAGAATCTCAAAGTATTTGTTATCACCGTTGAACATCCATGTGATGCAAAGGCATACCAGCCCACAATTACCCAGAGAAATCTGCAAAAATCAGACTCTTAATGGTCTGTGAGTGTTGCAAAGGTTATCTCATGAGCCAGGAATAGATTTTGACGGACTTAGTTGTCACGTCTTTATTTTTAAAGAAGTATTGCCGTTCTTGCTCTGTGGTGCAATGAGTTAATACAACAAGGCATCTGGTTTACAGGGAGTCGTGCTAGCATTTCAGAGGGCAATAGCTAAAAGCGTGGTTCAATTCCTAGAACCTTCCCTATAGTAGAAAGTTTTACCAGCAAAGCCATCAGAAGAAGCTCCTAAGCATTTATGTTCTGAAGCAAGTAAGTCTAAATGGCTCTCAACCTTCTCTTGACAGAAAAGGCTGGCTTCCTAAGACTCAAGTGTTACCAGCCACAAAAGTGGCTCTCAACAGCCATGCAAAGACATCCATGACACTAAGGAAAAACATACTTGCCCTGAAGCTCTGATTACTTGCAACACAGGTGATGCCTCATACTGAGAAACAGTGCTGATTAAAAGCTTCTTCCTTTTTAAAATCCTCTGCATCTCATGGCCTGAACTTTCTTTCAAATAATTGTGTGGTGGTCAAGTGCCTACTGCCTCCAGCTCTGGGAATACCACATACCACGTCTGACCAACTTGAGTAATTTGCACAAGCTTCAAGCTTCAGCTGAGAGCCAATGAAGAGGAAGGAGAATGTCATAAGAAAACATGTGAAACAGCCCCACATGAAACCCAAGGCTGACAAAGAAGCAGCCTCAGCACTAATATCACACTGCTCCTGAGAAAGACCTCACTATGCTGATGACTTATCTTTCTGCTCAAGGAATACCGTGTGTCAACCTCAGGACCCACAGGAACATTGGAAGGGTGAGCATAACACCATAGAAAGGGGGTAGAAAGTGGGAAAGCTCTGCATAGTAATTGTAGCTGTAACGTTAATGAGGCTTTTCTGTATTATCCAGATAATTTGGACTATCAGACCATTAAAACATTAAGCAGACAAACAATAAATTCTTGACCCCATTTATACAGTGCATTCCTTTTTGTAGCAGCATGCCAAACTGCCTCAGGATTATAGGGTGTGTATTCTGACAGGGGAAGAGGACGGAAAATACAGATCACAGGGAAGAAAAGGAAACAAGCCACACAATGTCTAGAGAAAAAGAAGTCACAGTGTAAGTCTAGCATCATCCTGAGACTTGAATCTACTCTCTTAATGCCATAATGCACTAGAAACTAATACTGTTCTACAAATAAAGTTTCTCACAAAACATGATGCAAAACCCAGCAGAACTGAGGTAGAAACAGAGGGGCTTGAATGAGAGGAAGGAATCTTCTGAAAATGCAGCTAGGCTGTCACAGCCCTTCAGTCCCTCAAGAAAATAGCTCTGCACAGGTATTATTTTACACAACTGTCTTACTTTACTAATTTACATGGAATTAATTTTGTTTGCTTTTGCCATAGTCTTCACCACATTGCTTCTCCCCCTCTGCCTATCAAAATTTGGTGGCCAGCCACACACAGAAGCAAAGGGATTTTTTGTATCAAACAAGCTACTTCATTTTAAGGGTGTAAAACCACGCAACAGAGGAAAATATAAAGCAACAAAAACCACCCCAAAGTACATAGCTTTACAGAAAATAAACTGCAATCAGATTTCATGCAGCTATTTAAGAAAAAAATTACACATAGATATTACTCAGAGTTTACAGTCTTAAGATAGTAGACAGTACATATCCTGTATTCAGGAACTAAATACAGGATACAGGTTTACATCACTAACCTACAGAAGAGCTGACATCACAGTCATAGTGCAGACACTAACTGATCTCAGCACACAGACAACTTTTTAGTCACCTACTATAGGGTCTCTGAATCTTTTCAGTAGGCAGCATTTTAGGCAGAAATGCTTTGCTTCCCCCTCGTGCTATTGGACCTCCCCACAAACCTAAACAAAAACTTGAGACCACAGCAGAGACAAGTCCAGCCACAGAAGAGACATTTACAAACCTGCTCAGACGCTCCATTTTCTCAGCTTTTTTGGCACCTTGAAAATGAATGTACAGTGAAAAATTGCAACAGCCTACAAGAAATTTAGGAGGTTGTACACCACCATCCTGAAACTGTGCTCTTAAACTGTCACAAACTGTAGCAGCTGTAACCCTGTCCATACAGTTATACAGCCCAAGGTGAGAAAAATACGACATTGTAGTATTTTTCATTAGCTGTCTACTAACTCTCATCTGAGAAATAGCTAATAATGGATCCCTGTAAGATTGACTTACATTACTAAATTTTCAAGTGTAGGAAAAAGGTTGCTGAACAGCTTGAAGGAAAAAGGAAACTTGGGAAAAACCAATCTTACATTGCCAACCATGCAAATATTATGAGTCTTCCCCAGTTATCATTATCAGCAAGTCAAGCCCAGTAAGCCAAAAGTAGCTGCATAACCAGGAGGAGGTACCTATTCTGTTAGGTAAAATTCAGAGATAAGGAATAAGCGCACCACAGGATTAGTACATATGTCCCATCTGTCACCTATTCTGCAGTTAGCAAAACCCATTGCAACATACTCAATTACTTTATGAAGACCGTTTTGTGTATGTAATCCTCTACAACAGGTTATGCTTCATTATTCTGCAGTATCACATGACACGAGCCCACACTAAATCTCTTAAAAACAATTAATGGGAATTTGGAGCTTCTCATTCTGACAGTTAAAGGCTGTCTCCTGTAACATATATATAACTTTAACATTCGGCCTATCCACAGTGTAACAGGGACACATATTACCTTTAAGAAGCAAGGAAAGGGGAGAGTGGAATACAGAAATTTAGAATCTGGCAATTTTTGGGATAATATAATCCTATTACCACAATTCTCTGAAAGGCATGATGTATTCCCTGTATGTCCTGAAGCACTATTGCCTACCATAATCACTTCTGCACAACAGATAGCTATGCTCACAATGCAAGGATACAGTGCATCTTTTGACCTGGAAGGACATCCAAATGTGAAAAAATGTTACCAAATGGTAGCTGGATACTGGCAAAACTCTTGCTAATAAAGCTGTAGAGCATTGGCATAGCCCACATTTCAATTTGAAATCACAATAATGAAGTTGCATCACTCTGCTGGTATTCTGAATCACCTTCCATCCTTGTCTTCAGATCTTTCTGATCACTCTCACATGGATGTAATCACTGATTAATCGTACAAAACCCTGAAGGACTAGATACAATCTCCCTGGAATACTGAAATACTGGCATACCATTTTCTTTCCAGAAAAAGACTAGAGATATAGTAAAGCTGTGATTTTTCAGTTTTCATATATATCATTTAAAGACAATGTAGACTCTTCCTAAAAATGTAAACACTTAAAGAGGATTCAAATTCCCTCCACATATAATGAAATTACATTCTCATTTTCCATATTTTCAACACTCACAATCTTAGGAAGTAAATATCTCTCTGCTATAAACACTGAAAGATAAGAACTGCTTACTGCTGTTGAGCCAAAAGAGCATATAAACTGGTACATCTGTCAGATTCAAGTCATTGCACAAACAGAATTGTTAACAATTCTAAATATTATCCTCTTAATCCATTTTCTGTACATATGAACTATCAAGTCAAAATAATTTAAAAAACCCACAGACCTATTATAGATATAATTCCTTCCTGTAGCTCTGTTTTTCTTACTTAAAGAATAACTACTATCTATCATAGCTGAAATTGTGCCCAGAGGCTCAGAAAGTTCTTCTATGTGCTATCTTTATGACACCCTTTTCACTCCTTGGCAACAAGTCATTAAGGTCCACAACTGTTTCTGCTCTTGTTCTCCTGGAATTTCTTACCATACATTTTGGGTTAAAACCACAACAGGAGCTCCCTCTGCAAGTTACTCTGTCATCAAAAGTTATGTGGTATATGAATGTATAGAGTTACTGAGACTATTCTGTGCAACATGCACAAAGACAGGACTACCAATCAAACAAATCATTTCTTATTCATTTAAGCTGCATAGCTATAAACAAAGCTTTGACTTTATTCTATATCAGACAAGAAAGTATTTCTCACCTGGAACCTGTCAGCTAAATAGGAATACTCACCCTGCTGCAACTGCAGGAGGGATGACCAGTATGAGTTTAAGTTGTGCTTCATGCAGAGCTTCAGAAAGGTGAATAAGCAAGTGAATCAACTCCCTGAAATATAAATATATTGTTAGAGCAAAAGGCAGTAAAACTGGTGCTATAAATTGGCAAGAGCAAGTTCACAAGTAACAGTAGAAATAATTGAAAAGATGCAGCTGGCAAGAGTGCCACAGTTTGTAGTGAATGACCATAGCAGAAAAAAAAATTAGAAAGACCGGTCACAGGTTTTCCCTCTTTCCAGACTAAGAACACTGAACTGCTGGAGACAGTCTTAGTTATATTGGAACTGGTGATCACCTTGGGGCTAAAATGTTTCCTAATTTTATTTTAATCTAACTAAGCATTGTTAGCATGTAAAACAGCATATCTTATCAGAGCAGGTCACCTCCTGAGGTCATGCTCAGTAAAAAGAATTAAATCAATAGAACCACCAAACATTGTTGTGAAACAAGCAACTGCAGAATAGATTCAAGTTGCCACTGTATTACTACACCTGAAGTCTGAGAATCTGTAAAGATGCTTTCACAGCAAGACATGCAATCTTTAAAGGATATTTCTGAGGCCTGTATTTAAAAACATTTCTGCTGGTTTTTTCCTGCATAAATAATCCTTTTGTTTCTCAATATATTACTGTATAGCTATAAAATAATTGTTTGACAATGTCATATCTGGAAGTATCACGTTCCATACGCATCATTTAAAGACTTTCACGAAAGCCCAATTTTATATCCACATTCTAAACATTTCAATAGGAAAATAAACTCCAAAATTTTCATATAAACTGCTTTTAGTCTTTCTGATTTGAAATATGATGTTAATAGAAAATCCTTCAGAGACAGAATGTAGAAACAAAAAAAGTTTAATAGCTATTGTTATCTTAACGGGACTCCAATATTACCTTCAATTTGCACTATAAATATGGCCCTTCTATGTGCCTTCCTCAAGTCATTTGATTTTTCAGAACAAAGTCAACTTTCATATTTACCCACTGGCATGGTGGATCCACAAAGGCAGTCAGACAGATGATACTAGCACAGAATTGTAGATCTGTTCAGAACTATGCTTAAACCTGAACCAAGTAAAAAGCAACTTCACAATCCATGCCAGTAGGCTAAAAGCACTAAAGCAAGAAGGGCAGGATATACATAAGTGATCATCCAAATTGTTTGCTCCACTTCACTGGATTAGATCTGAACTCTTAGAAACAACTTTTGGTGCTGTCATGCCTTTCAAGGCAGCATCATCCTTAGAGATATTCTTCTGAAATCATTCATCTTCCAATATAATTATCCATCACCTTTTTAACTAATTATGCCCCAACTGCAGTATGAGTGCATCCTTTATTAGATATCAGAGATGCTACAGGTAAAAGAAATTGAACCAAAGAATCAATTCCTCTGGCATTGAGATTATTCTACACTGCTCATCAGCATAGATCTCTCTTCTCTGCCTGGCTGCCTCTGTCAGCTGTAGGAACTCTGAGACTTCTACAATATGCAAAAAATTTTTTTAACTTTAATTATTTAGAAAGTGAGGGGATAGAAGGAGGGGCAGAATAAAACAAAAGAGCCTAACATAGGTGCAGAGCAAGATAACATCTTTTTCATTGAGAAACAAGGCTAACACCCTTGCTCCCACTCTGCATCTTCATATATCTGCCTCAGCTCCTAAAATTTTGCTATCCAGATAGCAATGCTTTGAAGTGTAAGAAGAAAAACAGTTGTGATTATTTTGAACCACTTGCAGAGAAAAAAAAAATTTCAAGTGAATTTTAAATTCAAGGTTTCCCCCTTCTTTGGCAACATCAGACACTGGTGGTTAGCCAGCAGAGGTAAAAATGTATCCACAAAAACTGACTGCACAAAAGCAATCATATATTAAAACCAGAAAGGCATGCAGCGTAGAACCACAACCTACAACTGTAAATGAAGGACAGAGATTTGTGGCCTGACAGAGGGGCAGGAGTACAGTTTGGATTGCTGATTTTGTAGCTAGCTAACAGGACTAAAACCAGACTCCATCAAAACAGCCACTTCCTCTCCTCCTGCCACCAAATCCAAGCAATGTAGCTCTGACCAAAAAATAATTACTTGGAAGTCAGGAAGAATAGAAGTAGCTGGACAACTCTAGATTGTTGCTCAAGAAACCCAGATTAACATCTGCTCACTAACCTGTCAAGCCAGGTCTCTGGGCCCTGAAAACCTTCTAGCAGATCAGACAGGATTAATGGTCAAAGGCTTAATTTAGGCTCACTACCATTTGTCAGACAAGACAAATTATGTAAATCAAATGTACACTCATCCTCTCTCCCTCAAACAGCAAAATGCTCATTTATTGTGTGCTATAAATGAAAACTTTACTGTGTCCCAACAGTGCTTTCCAGTGTTTTTAACACAATATTCTCCTATATTACCACCAGTAATTTTGAAAGAAAAGCTACTGACATTTTAAACATTATAATGAGGTGCAGGAAAGTAGGAATAGAATCAGTCTTCCTGAAAAGGCTTCATTAAATATTTACCAGAGACTTCACCATTGTCAAATTTAACTGCAGAGTAGCTACTAAAAGACTGGCAGCTTTAAGACTCTATCTTGAGCTAATCAAGGTCTACTTCATTCCTGCTATTTCAGGCCTTCTATCATCACTACCATTTAGTAGGTCAATTTTCCAAGTGTTCATGATTTCAAAGTATCTTGTGCCCTATAAAGTATGCGGACCTCCACATTTTCATCACTCAGACTTTGAGGGAAGCTTGTTTTTTCAGAACTCCCTTTTTCCAGCTTTGCTAGTCTATTGTGTTTGGGACACCTTGTAGTACAGTTTACTTCAGTGCACAAGAGTGGGCTGTAGGTGCATTTGAAAAGCCTTGCAGAAGACACATAAGGCTGCTATATCCTTCCCTTCAGTTACATGACCCTTCAGAACTCTGCAACTTTCCAACTTCAGTCACTTTTTGCACAAATTGGTAGTCAGTAGTCCCTAAAATTTATGCCTTGTCAAGAAAATTGGACAGAATAAAGCTGTCTACTTCAGGAAGAAATTGCCCTTTTGTGCCATTTCATTGCCTAGTTAATACCAAGAAACGGGAGTGAATTATGGCAAATCTTTGATTAATAGATTAATTTTTCAGGGACTAACATGAAGGATAGAACTGCCAGAAGAGCTTTTTGCTCCTATACTCCTACCAACATTAATAAGATGTCTGAAGGTCATCTTCTGCATGATACCAACTGCCTGCAGCACGTGGTGACAAAAAAAAAAAAAAGCATGTTTTGCAGATAGATTCTGTGTGATGTCAGTGCCATCTGTCAGCTGATGCCAGACTGATCAGAGTAATGTGTGCGCTTTTATGTATGCTGTAAGATTCTGACAGGTACATTCACACCTTTTTCACAACATGACACAGGTCTCTGGAGAAGAAAAAAAAAAAA
>VXBL01008893.1:54852-110175 GCA_013400195.1 Aramus guarauna
AAAACCAAACCAACCACCACCAAATAAACCCGCAAGAGAGACATTGTCTAGCTGTTAACTAAATAAGCAGAACCACCTTTGCTTGCTCAGTTATCAATAGTTCTGCCATGTACATTTTTAAACTTAAATGCCACAGGATGAGTAAGTTCTTGGAATATTTTATTGCAAAATCAGTAAAAAAGTTTTAGATAAAATATATATATTTAATTAAGAAGTAGATTTAAAGTATAAAAAGCAGCAAAACACTTTAGAATTGAGGTATCACCTGCACAGGATATCTTGACCAATTTAGATTTTTGTTAGGAGACTAATTTCCTATGTGTTAGAATAAAAGATGGGAAGCTGAGTACTTTTTCACTGTGCAATGGCTGTCAGCATGAGAGGAGGCAGCAACAGTTAGAGGCAGTCTTTCATCTCACATTAAATTTGACCTCATTGTGAGTTGTATACCAATAATTCTATTCCCAGAAGTCACAGAAAAGAAGTAGGTACCAGTACTATAAAGGGTACTTTGAAGTATCTGTATTAGACATCTACAGGAGCCTGAACTGGTCAGTATAAATCCCTTAAAACTTCAGTCCACCCACTTATATGAAGACGGTTCAGGTTCTTCAGATAGGACAGGTGGTATTTTGGCATCTAAATATAAGAACCTAATACCATTTTATATATACAAAGGTATACAAAGCATGCATACAGAATTGCTGTGTAAGACTTGAGGCATCTAGGACCCTACACGAACAGCCAGAGACCAGGCTGCTTAGGAGATCTAACATGAAACCAGGCAGCTATATTTAGGCACATAATTCTCCTATGTAAAATTTATACTGTTGGTAAAAATCAACATTTAAATGAACATGCAAAAGAAAGCAGCACAAAGAATTTATATAAGACTTTAGTCTGCTGAGCATTACAAAGCAATTTTAACTCCAAACCAGAATGATTAGAAAATTTTTTCTTCTTAAAAACAAACAAAACCAGATTAAGTTAGTTCTGCTTAAGATGATGTAAAATAGAAGATACATGGTGAGCCTGAAACCACAGAATTTCATGTCTTAGGGGATGCCAGCAAATAACTTATTTGCAAGATTTCACCTCATCTGTAATGCCAGCTAGAATTAACAGGAAACTGAAGGCACTTTTTAGTTAACTCCTCAGGCCTTGCAGGAAGAATTTTCACTTGTTTCTAATGTTGAAGCAAGTACCCAGAAAATCAAGATTTTCTAGAAACATGCAAAGGACTGACAGAAAAGTGTCTAAATTTGCCTCATTTTAAAAATGCTCGGTGATCACAGGTTCTTCAAGACACTGGTCATGGAATTTATGGGTTACAGAAGCTTTGCACAGAGCTAACACTGTCACCCTTTTATATGGAGATACTTACAAAACTTGTCACAAGGTATTGAGGCAATTCAGTGTTTCAAGCATCAATGTTAAGATAATACGGAGAGCATGTGTTATGAAGATGTCATCATACCTCTTTAATCCAACCAAAATTCATGTCCAGGTATTGAAAAAAGGTACTTCATGGGGACACTTGTTCAGCTAAGGTCTACCAGGACCTTCAGCTGCAATTAATCCAGCTTTCTGATGAAGTAGTTCTTAAATCATAACTCAATTTATTAGGGAGTTAGGACACTAATTGGCAGTTTTCAGATTCTTTTGCAGACTCACCTGCCTCAAAAAAAATATTGGTGCACTCTGCTAAAAAGTATCACTACACATTGTCTTTAAAGAGTGGATGTTGATTTTGTAGCTGAAACACCATATCAAGCACAAATGTTCCACAAGCAAATCCCGTTCTAGTTATTTTAAGTCTGATAAAGAAATGTGTGCTACAGTAAGTGTTCCTGCACCATTAAAGTAGTGCACTGGATGGGATCATGAGTCTTTTCCATTACACTATTAAAAAAATAACAGGAATCATTTCTACAGCTTTCCCCTCAACACAGATATACAAAAGGATGCACTAGAATAATTGAGTGCCATTTTATTATTAATTTAATAGCTAGGTATCCACTTACTTTAGGTTTTGAAAAGTGAAAACCATAATGATTCTAAGTGAAATATTTTTTCCTTAGATCGATACTACCGCTCTGCCATTTCATACAGCAAGCTGGCAGCTGCAGCATATCTCCAGATATTTTCATGCACCTGTGCTATGTCTCAGTAATCTGTTGTTAACTGCTTATGTCACACTAGTCCTTGTACTGCAGAAAAAAAGCCACCACACACATCCGATTTATTTTTTAACTAAAACACGTTCACACTAAATAATAGGAATAAACTGTATTAGCTAGGCAGGTCTCCTTGTGTTGTCAGACAACTCTGAAAATAAATTGAAGGCAGACTATCTGTTTCTAGGACAATCATTATGATCTTTTGTTCCTTTACTTAGAAGTAAGTTAAGCTACTTTCAGGTAAACGGTTGACCTTGAAGGATCTGAATCAGGAAAGCCTATGCCATGTACCTAACAGTTAATACAGACATTTCAGATGGAGCATAAGCAATTGCTGTTCTATGAATACTTCACATCTCCAAAGGATTAGCGGTTATCCCTGTACTGACACCTCCCTGCCAACTGACCGCCACCTTTCCAAGGTTAAGAACATGCTCTACTACTAGTGGCTGTCACTTTCAAAAGACACAACCTGACAAGGAAGATCAGGTATGAATCACGTTACAATGCTGCCACTGTGTGGGCAAAAGAGGTCATGGGCTGCTCCAACTCTTCTGGCAGGGACAAGCGATGCAAAAGGCCGTCCATGCTTACTCATTTATCAGAAATAACTCTGCTCTGCTATGCAAAAGGAAATGAACAGATCCTAAAGTAACAGCACTCAACGTGCAGTAAAAATACAGGCTCGCCAAGGTGGTAAATTCACTTAATTCTGTCCCTTAAGATCTGTTCAAAGCACCTGTTCACTCCAAAAACCATTGATAGGGAAAACACCTGGGGCACTGGATACTCAAGCCATCCAGTTTTAGAGCAAATCACAGACAAAATGACAAATCTCAAAATGAAGACACTAGTCCCATAACTTACAAACAGAACAACCTGAAGTAACCATTTTTGAAAGGTGAAAGTCTTCCATAATGAAGTCTGCATTTTGCAGAGCTTTCTTTAAGCTATTTTCTCCCAGACATTTAGGCAATAGAGAGCTGGTAGGAATACTGTGCTTTAGGGAATGGATGCCTTAATTTCCAGAGCGGACTATCACAAAAACTTCAGATTACTGCACTGAATCATTCATTTCATCACACATTCTGCCTTTTCCTCCTGAAGCAGTGGTTTGGAGCTTGCATTACCTTGACTCTGTCCAAGATGTTGACAGCCAAGGGGGTTTTGCTCAAGGAAAATGGATTAGAACATGTCAGGAAATAGCTTAATGTGGGTAAGCCATTTAGTTTTAGCAGCTACAGTAAATTCCAATTCACTGAAACTTCATAGCAGAGCTACTACTCCAAAGTTTAAAATATATTTTACTTGCAAGAACTGGAAGACAGTTTCTCCCTAGATTCACTTCAGGTTGGAGATTTTAGTTTTAATTTCAGTATGTCTAAAAGATATCTATATAAAGGTTTGGAAAGTTTCTTAATCAACTCAAATTTGGTGGTCCTGAAAGCATCCCATGAATCCAAGCTTTACCCAGGAATCCAAAACAATTGATATTATGAAAAAGGCCAGAGCCAACATGTGAGTAAGCAACTGAGGTACCCTCTTCACCCTTGCACAATGGTAACACCTTGCAGAACTCAAGCATGAAAGGCTAACGTGATCCACTAGATCCTCTAGGAAGATTATTACATAATCTTCGAGCTCATGTAGAGTAGACTCTTCTACTTGATTCTAAGATAAGTGGAACAATCTTCACTTGTCCTAGAATGAAGTGCATTTATTTATAATGACAAATTCAAATCAGCACAGACAAATTAAAAAGATGCTTTAGAAGAGCCGATTTTTAAGAATTGCATCCTAGAGACTTATACTTACGTTCGCTTTTGATTTCCCAGCTGACTCCAAACTTCAATTACAAAACCATCAAAATTTTCATTCTAAATAAAAAGGGAATCAACAACAATATGCAGTTAATCACCATGCTTATTCATTAGGCTTATATCAGAGATGATAGTACATTATCAAAGCACACAATTACTGTAGTTTTGCTTGTACTATTACAGATTGAACATGCTTTATATTCTTCTACGAGCTTCATCTTTAATGCAGCATTTCATGACGAAGTCTAAGATAAGCACAAATTATTTAACAAACATGCAGAAGTTGAAAACTTCTATTAGTTATCCATGACTTCTACTCTTACAGGATAAACCAGTATCAGATTGGGAAAATTCAACCATTAATGAAAGATGGTTGTTAAGCAAATTATTTGACAAACATTTACATGTATATTAGGAAAAACTCATGAGCTTTTGAGTCTAAAGATGTAAATGCTAATTTGACATAGACATCATTCCAAACATCTCCCACAATTAATCTCACTTGTGATAATTTATGTTTAGTATGATCAAGGATCCACCACTAGTTGGTGCAACTTACCTTGTTGTGGTGTGGTGGCTTGCGTGCCCTGTCGGGCCAGACTAAAATGTTGCACCCTGGCCCTCCAGGTTGGGGGTTTTGTTTTGGGCTAACAACCCAATCATGTAAAAAACAAAATCTGTTACAGAAATTGCAATAACACTATCCCACCGGGTTTGGTGGCATAGTGTTGTTGCAGCCCTATGCTCCTCGAGGAGTAACAAGGACCAAACAACAAAAAATGATCAAGGATACTGTTGTATTTGAGTACCCTTCCCTTAAGAGGACAACTGTTATTGAGGACCTAGGATTCATGCATTGGTTACAAATTTTAAGAAACTATTCTGTTTACCTCTACATCCATCTTCCTCTACAGCACATTTAGATTTCTTTATATCATGTAGCAAGTGAGAAAACTTATTCTGACAGTAATTAAGCAGGCTGTCATGAATCAACCAATAAAGTTGAATGTCTTTTGGGTGCAACTTGTCTAGTCCTACATATGCATAGCTATAAAGCTGTTAGCTAAGGGGCTGCCCAGAAAATGTTAGCAAACAGCCATTCCGTAAAGGAAATCCTCTTTTCCTCTCCCCAGCTTCTTGACGTTTTAAGGAAACTGGTTCATCAGACCTGAGCAAAATTGTACAGTAACAGATATCCAGTGAGTTATTCTTGGTATTAGAAGTGGCTCATTAGCTCTAGCACACTGAGTCTGAATGTAACACAGAAAACAGTACTCATGACACCTGTGACCCTTGCTCTGCCTATCAAAAAAGTCACTAACCAGTTTAGCGCATGCTTAATAGATTTATTTTTTTTAATAGAAATTAAGAAGAAAGCAGCTTGCTCACTAGGCAACCTCCATGAAGAGTTTATCAGGTATCCACTACTACGTCAGTAACACTCACTCTGTCAGCTGTTTGGAATAGGTTTTCTCAATCACAATTTATAGCATGCCAAAGTCATCAGTGCAGTTACCAATGATAACTTAACAAGCTTATGTTGATTCGACTTAGTCTCATTTTCAACTTGTAGTTCACTGCACTTAAGTGTTGCTACACTTCATATTTACAGGAATTGGACACATAGTAGGACACACTGTTAAGAATCCCACCTCATGATTGTTTTGAGTAGAATTTTATTTTGTAGAATATAAAACTACTGGAAATGAGAAAATATCTATTACAAAAGGAATCAAATATCATCTCACACTATTTCATAAGCATTAGCAAAAACTTTTTTACCTTGGCTAGCAGAACCATGTTCTTGGAAAGCTCCTCTATCTCATCCTCACTGCCAAAAACATTCTCAAAGTCCTGGTAAGTCCAGCCATCAAACAAAATTCGAGGCACTATCAAGCAAAGTCATCAATCAGTAGTGGAAATTAAGAATTTATTATCTACAGTGGAATATTTCTGCAGAAATAGAATACAGTGGATATAAGCAGAGATGCTACTAAACAACATATCCCATGATTGCGATCATTGTTTTTTCACTCTGACCAACTTTACCAGCACAAACACATTGACGCTGTAGAAGATTCTTCTTCATTTCATGTTTAGTTAAAGGTCAGCACTGATGCAAGTTTTAAGAAAAGATACCTTCACTTGATTGAACTATCTTAATTGAACTATTACTTGGGGCCACGAGTCTTAAAAGAACACCAACATGAAACAGCAATCTTTCTGCAAGTTCTACATTTCTTCTACCACAAGAACAAGATAGAACAGTTCCCCTCAAACTCTTAATTTACTCTTTTGTACATAGCCCTTCACTCTTCTACTCATCTCAAGACCCTGGGACAAATTTTTATTTTGGAAAACAGTCACCTGAGCCAATGTAACTTCTTTTTCTAACAACACATTTAAAACATTAAAAACATAGTCAGACAAGAGTTAAGAAAACTGCTGTTGGAACAGCTGACAATCATGCACACTGGAAAAGCCAACAACTCATACAGAGCTGTGTCTAAGCCCTTTCTAACTACCAAGGATGTAAAAGAGCATTTTAAAAGAGCCTAGAGATATTTCAACAGCTTTATCATCTGGCAGCTGAAGTAATTTAAAATATCTGACTGAGCATTTGATTTTTCGAATGCATTTCAAGTTGCATACTCCCTTCTGAATCAAGAAGGGTTTCACAGTACCACCAGAATTCTTACCTCTATAGCAATGTTTGCCATTTTCCGTAAACACACACACTGTGGCACATCTCACAGTTCCAAGCTTCAAGGGGTGAATAGCCAAAGGAGAACTTTTCTACTATCATGCAGGAAAGTGTGACTGACTCAGATTTGGATTTTTTCTTTTTAACTAAGCAGAACCCCTGAGCAACAAGTTAGAAGACTGCTCCCCCAGGTAAGCATGTAGCACTATATACAAAGTACCCCACCAGAGACAGTCCTGTGACCCACGGTTTATCCAGAAATAAGAAGTTAAGGCAAAACATTAGGGCACCAACAGGATCAACATTTCAGTTACTTAACTATAGTTAACTGCTTTTATTTTTCTTCTTGGACTTCTTCTCTCATACAACTATGCTAAGGTAATCTCCCTTTCTCCCATATGCACCAGGAACAAAGCCTTCTTTTGCTCTGCTACAAGTTAAAGAAGATAAACAAACAAACATAAAACAGGGGCTCACCTATTTTAATGTTTTTGGAGGTTTTTCTGACATCTTTCATCCAGCCTGTCAAAGAGTATCAAGTAAGAGAAGAACTGTTAAAATATACATGAAGTTGACAATGACAACATATTTTCAAGCATTCTTCAAATAACATAGCATAGTTTCATTAAATTGGTCTCCTGCCACAGACTACTAGTTCATAACCAACACAGACAAAACATTCTCTGATGCACAAATTTACAGCTCATCTCCTCCACCACAGCATTAACTACAATCTTAAAACAGTCTCTATCCAACCCCACCCTGCTCACAGTTCTGCCTCATCATGGAAACTATCTTACTACCTTCTCAGAACAACACTTCTGCAGTCACCAAGCACCACCTGGGAGGATTTTTTTGTTTGGTTGTTTTTTTTTAAGATAGTACTTTCAAGTGTCCCATCCACTTCTCTTGGCAGTCATTGCACTAGAATGAATTTGCTAGTAGGCACCAACATGGTAAGAATTATAGTTGTTTCAAATGAGATTCCACAGACAAACGTTTCTATCAAATTCAAACCCATAAACTACTTAGTTATTTAAGAACGTACGAGCTGAAATCTGAACTTGCTGCCAGTTTCTTGACAGTGAAGGAAAAAATTCTCTTCAGATTAAATTTATCTTCCATTCCCAAAACAACTTCACCCCAAGGTTTTTGCAGAGGGGAAAAAAACTACAACAGTTAAACAACTGCAGGGTGCAAACACCAAAGATTATTTCTGCCTGTACAGATTCTTTGCCCCTTCCTTTTTTTGAGGGGTCTGGCAGACAGCCTGTTGAAAGATCCAACCTTTCTACTTATTCTTTGGACAGATAACTATGTACACATGTGGAACCATGCGGGGACAGAAAGAAGTTCACTCTGAAGAAAATTCCCCCAAAAATGTAATGGATAAAAGTACTTCATCATGAGATAGAGCCAGAAAAACCGACATGCATATATTGCCAAAGCTACCCAGTCTACAACAAGACCAGTGATCTTATTTGCAATGCATATTCAAAGAAAAAGAAAATAACACCTTTATCAGCATCATGGAGCCCAGTGAACTGGAACCTTTCCTTCCCTCTCCTTTTCACTTGTAACCAGACTGGTGAGATTAGTGTAAATTTGTTTCCAAATATTTTAGCAATGTCATAGCCATGGCTGTTCCACTTGCAAAAGAAAGGAGAAAAAAAGAAAAAGTGATAGGCTTGAAAGCAAAATATACAGTTCACCTTACTTTTGACCAATATAAATTCTCTAACAGAAATGTAATCATTTGCAAGATCCCCATTTGTTATTTTGAGGAAACATTCCTGGACATTATTTTTATTTAAATAAGAAAGTACTCTGGAAACTCTGATAGCAACATGAAAGGCAATCTTCAAATTGTGCAATTTCACCTGAACTACAGGAATTTGCATGTAGATTCCAACACAGTTTGGAATTACAGTCTCTGCATTTATGTTTAAGAGAACTTGAGGAAGGTGACAATTTATAGGGCACTTATTTCTCTTTTCAGTAGTGTAAGACTGAAATAACTGAAAAGCATCCTCCAAACAAAAGGAAGAAACATTATTCAAGAACGGATGCTCTGAATAATAGTAAGACTGGATAGCAAAAGAGATCAGTGACAGCAGCATAAATTTTTTTACTGTTTATTTAGAAGGTTCCAGTTGGTAGCTGCATGGTATGAGAACACTTAGTAGCCCTCCTGGTCCGACTCTACTGCAACTTCACACATCAAGGACAAGAGAATACTATCATATCTGTTTTACCAGTGATAAATAAAACAATATGACCTAGACATCCTCCAAGAGATGGATGGGATAACAAGGATTTGATACCACCTGTCTCCCAAGCCAGCTCTCAAATAACCCTCTGGCTATTTCACTGTATTTGACCAGAAGTTCCCATTATTATAAAAATGCTTTTAAAGCAGGGATGCAAGATTTCAGATTAGCACAGTCTGCTGCATATTTATTCAAAGAACCAATTTTATTCATTTTATTAACTTACAGGAGTAATATATCCCAGAACATCTCCCGAGAAATGTCTTTCCTTCATCTTCTTGGAGCAATAACTTCTGTGTTCCAATATAATATCCTTTGCCTTTGGATCCACAACTACCAGTCCCCGGTCCTGCACATTTTTATCAGAATGCAGTGTCTGGGGGGAGAAGACAGTTTTTAGAACCAGCTATATGAAGCCGTCACTTTTAACAGCAACAGACTTCAAAAAGAGAAAGGAAAAAAAACCCCACATCATTAAACTCTGAGATCTCCTTTTAAATGATGCAGAGCAGTTTGATTTAAAACTGAAACAGGAAAGTGTTCAGAAATTATTTGTCATCATCAGTAAACTTACTTTGTTTGCAAGGCAAAAAGCATATAAAGAAAAAAAAAAATCAAGAAGTGGTAAGATTAAAGAACATAATTCACCACAGCTGATGGTGCTCTGCTCTCTAGTCAATGCTTTCTGGCATGTTATCCCCCGAAATGATAAAAAGAGGTTAGGAATTCTTAACCAAGAATTTGAAGACTACTTTCAAACTGGATATATTTTAGACTGAGTATGCTGCATTGTGATTACTTTAGGCCAAGGTTCTGAACACCTTTCTTCAAGGAAGATCTGCTTCAACTAGAACAGCACGAATAGTTTTAGAAGACAGAAACAAAATGAGAAGTCCTAGTAAAGCATGCATGGTGAGTACAAAGAAAATATCTATTAATTCAGCAGAAAGACTTTAGGGATAAGGCCTGTCTTAACACTTTGTATTATCCTCCCTACCCACAGACTAGCTTTTCTTCCTGGTACACATTGAGCAAGCAAGCAATACAAACACTGAGAGGTGTATCTGCATAATGAAGGATTAACTATACTTATAATGTAAGGAGAGGATTTTGAATATGTCTACTTTTTTACCTAACGTGCTTAGCAACACTAAGTACATATACTTAATATATCCACTGGTAAACATATTTCCTCTCTATACACACCCTTTCTCTTGCACTAATGTGCCTTCTTGCAGTTTTGAAAGAAAACAGGCAGGAAACAAGAACATGTTCATCAAGTTAAGAGATACTTCAGCACGTTGGCTCTGATCAGATTGCTAGAGGACTCTGAACTATTTCTGCCTGTAAAGAAAATGCTGGTTAGAAAGCTCTTCAGACTCTTCTACCAGAAGGATACAGCCTTCCCCTGGCAAGGCTGAGAACACCTTCCCTTCCACCAGTAAATGACTTGGCAGTCTTAGCCCAAACAACTGCTCCCTGCCCCCCCTTTCCAAAGGCATGGAAGTATGTCTCCTTTAGCTATGCAAGAGGGGATAAAAACTTCTCCTTCTGCAGCTTGCACAAGGGATAAAGCTCCAGAAGCCTACAGGGTATTTGCTTAAGGATTGAACCATTTGTGACACCCATAAAAGCTGAAGGACAGTTCCAGGTAGTCTTATTTGTAAGCATAAAATTCAACGGAAATGCACGGTTGCTTTTAACTGCTTTGACAGAACAAGAGTCCCTTTACCAAAGTTCAATTAGTTCACTGCACGTGTTAGATAAGATAAGCATTTCAGTTATTTCTCTTACCTTTTCTTCCACCTTTTTTGTAGCACCTTTCTTTGCATCTGTTTTTGACAGGGTACCTTCAGCTAGCCAGCAAATCAACGTAAGAGAAAGTGAAGTACAGAGAAGCCTCATGGTGTTTTTCCCCATGTCAAGATTCTCCTGCCCTGAGAACACGGGGGTTCAAATCTCCTTGAACAAAAGAATATAATAGGCTAATTCAGTTTTCTTGTCTAAGAAAAGTCAAGCAATATCGTCCACCCTCTAGAATCAGACTTACTAAGGCAGTACTGTTTTAAGAGTGCTTTTGCTCTGGCAGCAAAATAACAGAGTATTTTAAGAGATTCCTAAACTTGAACGTGGTTTTTTTGTCCCTTGTTTTAGTAGGTGTATTACAGGGAAAGTGGGTTGGACACTTGCAGTTTCCCTTTTAAAGAATCCCCAAAGAAGTGTAACAGTTTACAGCTGAACCTGATTTAAATGTCTGCTGCCCAAAACAATTATAGTACCACCTTACCTTTTCTATAGCAAATAAGAGATACCATTTGTTTCTGCTCCTGCCTAACCCACTCAGCAAGTTACAAATTAAGAGACAGAAAGAATTATAGGTATATCCTTATAGCTATGTGCTTTTAATAGGTAAGAACTTTGCTTTCAATTCCTTGCCAAGTCAGTAATACACACAGAACTGGGGAAAAAAAAAAAGAGGGGGGGGGGGGGGGAGGGTGTCCTTTTGGTCTAGAAGCATGATTTTTGACAGTTTGTCCCAGCTCCAGCTAAAATAATTGAGAATTAATAGAGAACAGTTCTGTTCAGTGCTATTTATGTATCACACCTTTGTTCTGTCAGAAGAAAGACTTCATAAAAAAAATTCAAATACAGCCAGAACTTGTTTTTCAAACTCTACCCATTCATCAGTCATATTAGTTTTCCAGCCTAGTTTCCAGAAGCAGGTAAGAAGAAAGTAGAGAAAAAAATATTTAGCATTAGGGGAATGAAGGTAAAAGGAGGTAAAATACCACAATGAAGAAAAGCAACCTGTTACTAATTCTGCAAGTCCTAATTATCAAACTGGGACTAGCTTTCATCTATAATCAACTAGTGGCTCTAGAAATGTATCAGGCTACTTCTCACAATTATGAGATCCTAATGAAGAAGGAAATAAGGTTACCTTTCCCATAATTTTCTGAAGTTTTGTCAAACCTAAAAATTTCTTGTCCTTCCTGTATTACTCTGAACAATTAACATTTCTACCACTCACTTTACAGACTTACACGCTCATTTCTTTAAGTCATATTTACAAGACTTGTCCCTTTTAGCACTGGTAACAAGTGCTGCTCAAAGTTTGATTATTTGGCTTCTGTACAAAGCATCAGGTGAGGGATCCTACAACCGCAGTCTGACCACTGTTTTAGAGTGCTGTGTTAGTAACATGGTGGCAGGAGGAACCTTAAAAGTTAAATGGAAGTCAACTCAATGAAAACGGCAGCTATTTGAGGCCAACAGTGGTAATGCAGAGATGAGATCAACAACCCAATAAACTTAAGCATATTTGACTGTGGCTGGCTCTGAGGTTTTAAAAAGCAGAGACACTTATGGCCGGAGTTGGGGATTCTACAGGAAAATGGAAAGGAGTATGTGATTAGGGAACAAAGCAGAAGGATGATGGCAGAAGTGCTTGGAAAAAACAATGCCACTAGCACCAAAGAACATAGAACATCAAGAACCTAATGCACAAAACGCTTTGAAGCCTTTAGTAGAGTCTTACAAAGACTGCAAAAATAAAAGCAGAAAGCCTTCAAATACTTCTTGGGTCCAGAGGGTGGGATAAAAGCTAAATTACTATACCATTCGAAATTTCAATAGTTAAGGGGTTATGCTTCTAATTTGTCCTCAAGGTCACTGGTAACCCCCTTGTTTTCCACATCCTAAAAAATTAAGACAAAGCAGGTTACTCGATAGCATATACTCTGCTCCATCTAGCTTGGCAGGATCTATAAACTACTGCAGAGAGGAACAATTGAGAGCCTGAATAGTCAATACAAGTCTTAACTATTTGGACAGGATATCAATTCTTTCAGAAGCTGGTATATATTGATTTGGAGGTGTTTGATTTCACTTTCAGAAACAATTAGCAACAGCATCCGCTTCCCTGAAGAGAAGTTAGTGTTTAACAGCTGAAACACAGAAGTATAAAACACCATCACTGAGTTCTAATTAGACATCAAAATGTGCTCGTTTCTTTGACATGATCATATCGATCTGCCAATTATTGTTAAGTCAACATCCACTCCTAGATCTATAGGAAGCACCGAGACTGTGACAAAATGGTTTCTGCCAGTGACAGTCCAATATCAACTCTTGGTTGGAACCTTATTTTAATTATTTGTTCTTTAACAACATCAGTTTAGTGAAAATTAAGCAGACAGCATCACTCTACTACATGAGGATTAATCAGTCAAACTTCAAATGCTCTTTACGGAATACAAGCATG
Organism: Aramus guarauna; assembly: GCA_013400195.1. Classification (NCBI taxonomy): domain Eukaryota; kingdom Metazoa; phylum Chordata; class Aves; order Gruiformes; family Aramidae; genus Aramus; species Aramus guarauna. The sequence goes on from VXBL01008893.1 coordinate 68,091, forward strand.
AATTTTTGCAAGCTTTACAAAACAAGATCCCCATAAAGTTTTTCTTCTGCAAACATTCTTTCATCATTTTTTAATTCCCCTCAAACTGTATGAGCCTAGTACTCATTTATTTACTATATCACTGCAAAATGCAAGTAAAATTGAAGACTGTTTGTGTCCTTGTTCAATTGATACTATGGACAAGTTAAGGTTTAAAGCATCTTTCGACAAACTGATCTGAAGCCCAAGTTTCTCACTAAGCCAGATCACAAATGTTGTTTAACCTGAGTCTCCACATGACGGAATCCACTTTTAGTCAGCTGTTTTAAATGCATCTTTAAGAGGGGAAAAACTGGCATAGATTTAGGCTGTCCAGAAGAAACAACCAAAGAAACTAAATAATCTTAGAGGCTAGCACAGTAAGTATTTGGAAATCAGAGTTAATGCTTATACTTTATTTCTAAAGAAGAAACTAGATTCTAATCACTGCTGCAGAAGGCGTCTGCATCACTTGGTAAAGGAAGCATACCATCGATGTGTTTTTGAATTAAGTCAACAAAAGCTAGATTCAGGAGTGAAAATAAACCCGTTTCTAACCTGTGTTAACACTACTCCCTTTCCTCTTGTAATGTGCTCTACTTTGAGTAAGAGCTGTCTCCCACACTTGCCTGACTCCCTAGACACCAAAGCTTTCCACGCAGATCTCAGAGACCCCAAAAGGCTGCAGGCCTTCCGAGCCAGCCGGCTCCCTCAGCGCAAGCCCCCGCCGCGGCCTACTCCCGAATTAGTACCCTGCGGGGCCACCCAGGCCACCCTCAACTGCTGTGTCACCCCCCACACGGGCTGCGACGCAGGCCGAGAGCCACCGCACCGCCGGCGTACACCCCTACCGCCCGCCCCCTTCCCTCCCCCCACAATGCGCTCCGCCGCCCGCTGCCTACCAGCGCCAGCCCGCTGCCACCACCTACCGCCCACCACCACTTCGGAAGTAGAGGCGGACGGCACCGCCCCGCTAACTGACGGGGCAGCACTGAGGCGGCGGCAGCAGGCGGGTGCCGGGTGGCGGCTGAGAGCCGGTTGCGCCAACATGGCGGCGAGGCAGTGCTTGTGCTTGCGCTTGCAAGCTCGAGGGCGTGGCCGCTGCTTGGTGCTGGCTCCCCGGGGCGGGGCGAGGCGAGAGCCGCGGGAGCATCTGCTTACCCAGGCCGAGTCCCGGGTGAGGAGAGGCCGGCTGGGCTGTCCCCGAGCGCGGCTTGCGTTGGTACGCAACAATACTGAAGAAAGCAAATGCTCGTCACTTTCTAACCGTAAATTTCCTTAGAGAGCCTCTTGGTTTATTCCAATCTGTAGCAAATGGCGTAGGTAGGTAGGGAGTTTGGGCTAAAATACATCATTGATGTGCAGACAAGGCTGCAGAGAGTCAGCAAGCAATGTTGCTAAGCCCAGATGTGCAGAAAGGAGCAGTCAAATCTCAAATAGCCGTTAACAGGCTTTAAAATAAATATTTATGGTTTAAATTGAGATTTTTTTAAAATTATCTTGTGTTTTGACCTTATACAGTTTGCATCTTTGCATACAACATGGCTGTGCTACTACTATTTTTACTGCAGCAGAAGTTTTGATGTTCATGGTCTGCTTGCAGGGACTAAATACCCTATGCAAAGACTTGATAAAAACAGATGTGTTATGTTGTGATGTAGAAGCAAGCCTGGCGTATCCTGGCAGTGTGCTTCCCAACAGAAACCTTTCTGTGACCTGCTTTCAGTGTTGGTTACAGCTTGGTGTGACTCCCAGAAGCTGAACCGGAAGGTTACCTTATTTTCTCCTGATCTGTCTTCCTCTTTCGTTCCCTCTTGTGTAATGAAGATCTTCACAAACATTCTTTAGCACTGAAAAGAAAAATAGAAATGTTTTTCCTCTGAACAAAAGTCTTGCCAAAACCAGATGTATGGTCTCTCTGGTAAGTGCTAAGAACATGTATGCTTTCTCTGTGCATTAAATCTCCAAGATTTAAATTCTGCCAAGGACGTCAGAAAAGAAACTGGTACTAATACATTTGGACCCGCACACTTACAGACTAAAAAGCAGGACAAAGGAATGTCTCATCCCACCTTTTTGGTGTCAAAACACCACTGAATCTTTCAGCTTTCTCTCAAGAAGTGGTGATTTTTTTCATCTTACATGACTGCTTGATAGACATGTTTGAAACACAGTACCTTATCACAGAATAGTAGGGGTTGGAAGGGACCTCTGGAGATCATCTAGTCCAACCTCCCTGCTAAAGCAGGTTGCAGAGGATTACATCCGTGCGGGTTTTTAGTATCTCCAGAGAAAGAGACTCCACAACCTCTCTGGGCAGCCTGTTCCAGNCGCTTGCAAGCTCGAGGGCGTGGCCGCTGCTTGGTGCTGGCTCCCCGGGGCGGGGCGAGGCGAGAGCCGCGGGAGCATCTGCTTACCCAGGCCGAGTCCCGGGTGAGGAGAGGCCGGCTGGGCTGTCCCCGAGCGCGGCTTGCGTTGGTACGCAACAATACTGAAGAAAGCAAATGCTCGTCACTTTCTAACCGTAAATTTCCTTAGAGAGCCTCTTGGTTTATTCCAATCTGTAGCAAATGGCGTAGGTAGGTAGGGAGTTTGGGCTAAAATACATCATTGATGTGCAGACAAGGCTGCAGAGAGTCAGCAAGCAATGTTGCTAAGCCCAGATGTGCAGAAAGGAGCAGTCAAATCTCAAATAGCCGTTAACAGGCTTTAAAATAAATATTTATGGTTTAAATTGAGATTTTTTTAAAATTATCTTGTGTTTTGACCTTATACAGTTTGCATCTTTGCATACAACATGGCTGTGCTACTACTATTTTTACTGCAGCAGAAGTTTTGATGTTCATGGTCTGCTTGCAGGGACTAAATACCCTATGCAAAGACTTGATAAAAACAGATGTGTTATGTTGTGATGTAGAAGTAAGCCTGGCGTATCCTGGCAGTGTGCTTCCCAACAGAAACCTTTCTGTGACCTGCTTTCAGTGTTGGTTACAGCTTGGTGTGACTCCCAGAAGCTGAACCGGAAGGTTACCTTATTTTCTCCTGATCTGTCTTCCTCTTTCGTTCCCTCTTGTGTAATGAAGATCTTCACAAACATTCTTTAGCACTGAAAAGAAAAATAGAAATGTTTTTCCTCTGAACAAAAGTCTTGCCAAAACCAGATGTATGGTCTCTCTGGTAAGTGCTAAGAACATGTATGCTTTCTCTGTGCATTAAATCTCCAAGATTTAAATTCTGCCAAGGACGTCAGAAAAGAAACTGGTACTAATACATTTGGACCCGCACACTTACAGACTAAAAAGCAGGACAAAGGAATGTCTCATCCCACCTTTTTGGTGTCAAAACACCACTGAATCTTTCAGCTTTCTCTCAAGAAGTGGTGATTTTTTTCATCTTACATGACTGCTTGATAGACATGTTTGAAACACAGTACCTTATCACAGAATAGTAGGGGTTGGAAGGGACCTCTGGAGATCATCTAGTCCAACCTCCCTGCTAAAGCAGGTTGCAGAGGATTACATCCGTGCGGGTTTTTAGTATCTCCAGAGAAAGAGACTCCACAACCTCTCTGGGCAGCCTGTTCCAGTGCTCTGTCACCCTCAGGTTAAAGAAGTTTTTGCTCATGTTCAGATGGAACTTCCTGTGTTCCAGTTTGTGACCATTGCCTCTTGTGCTGTTGCTGGGCACCACTGAAAAGAGTCTGGCACCATCCTCTTGACACCTGCCCTTTAGATATTTATAAGCATTGGTAAGATCCTCCCTCAGTCTTCTCCAGGCTAAACAAACACAGATCTCTCAGCCCTTCCTCATACGACAGATGCTCCAGTCCCCTAATCATATTTGTAGCCCTTTGCTGGACTTTTCTACTTGTCATAGTTCCTTGTCTGAATTTTCCACATATAAACTGCCCCAAATTTAAAAAGTACATAACTACAGTACCTAAAGTAATTTACAGTACATGTGGTGCCAGATTTTCTGTTGTTTCATAATATGCTGTTCATCTCTCACAAACTTTAAATGCTTCCAGGTTACACTTCTAAATAGCAGGAACAACAGAGATAAGGCATGAGGGCATGAAAAATCAGTTTTGTTTCCTGTCTATCTGTAATGAGATCTATCATTTCCTGTGTTGCATCCCCATTATATTCTCCTGTTCACTCTTGTAGCCTTAGTGGGACTGAGTAGTTGACAGGGTGCATCTTGCCATTGAGGAGACCTATAGCTACCTGTAAGGGAATCACAGATCTTATCTCTTATATGTAAGGACGCACCCAAATTTTTAATACATCTAGAAGGTATTGGGCAGTCCCCACCAGAGGCTAACATTCCACTAAGTGAGACTAAAAGACAAGAGGATTTTTATGCTTCTGTATTTTCAATGTTGTCCAAAGAAACAAGAATCTGTTCTGGGAATCATGAATGTATCTTGTTTAACTCCCACTGTCTACCCCATGCACTACTTATCAAATTCAGTAACTGAACTTGGCACTATAATTCCTTTCCTAGAGCCAGGTGCTTGAAGGCTGGGTCCCACAGCACTGGGCATCTCAGCACCTAAGTTCCCCCTATGTAACTAATTGTAATTTCTTTTCCATTAAATTTCCTTTTAGCTTTTCCTGGAATTGTATCTCATGCTTGTTAACTTTTTTTTTTTCTATAAATGAAAAGGCCCCAAGATTTGAAGGTGAATATCTTACATAAAATACTGATCAGTTTGCTGTTTGTTTTTTCTTCATAGTCTAGCAGTTACTGATTTTGATTATTATTACTGACAATAAGTCTTTTGCTTTAATTCTGTGTGTTTGTGGCCAGCTCAGAGAGGCATAAAGAAGTTGAGTGTACATGAGGAGGAGCCACCAAGTCTGTTTTCTCATTAGCTCTTTTTGCTTCCAGTAATGGTTAGAATGACCATGAGGAGCAGAAGAAAACAATAATTGATGGGGTGAGGGACAAATCTGACAGAAGTAACAAAGGGAAAGGAACAATTCCTTTTTTGTAGTTCCCACAAAGGGATACTCACCAGCTGAATCCATTCAGTTTAATGGTAATAGTTTTATGAAGATCAGTGCGATTATTCAAGTCTTTGCACCAAAGTGCAATGAAATTCTGAAACTAATTAAAGCAACTAATGTATGACATGGGAAAGAAGGGATAGACATTGGGGATTTGTTGGCAAACAAATGTGTTGCAAAACATTTTGTGTAATAGAAAAGCATTGCTTGAGACTACTTCCCCTTTAATGCTGATTTTACAGTAATTAGAAATCTCTTTAAAAATCATGACATCTTGGGATGGAACTAATGAAGTCTGTTTTTTCACAGACCAGTGTTTTATAGATGTTAAACTCAAACCAAAACATTTTCCAGATTTATTGAGTGCATTTGTATGGACTGTGCCTCATGTGAACTCTATGCTGCATTAAAACCAGCTGAGCTTACATTACAATGTTTCTTTCAATCAGGAGGCATCTAGAGACCATTATAGGCTCTCTTTGCTCTAGCTATTTATTCACATAAAATTTGTATCTTCTCCTTACCAAAACTGTCTGAAATAGGCTAATAAGCTCTAAATTATGAGGCAGTAAGGGCAGACATACACCTATACATTTGCCATAATTGCATAAGCCTTTCTTGAGGCAAAAGAAGACAGAGAGCAAGGATGAATATAGCAAAGCTGCAAAAGACAGTCAAAGGAGGTTGACATAAAATAAGTCGGGTACGTGTACTGCATACTGAGCCACTTCAAATGAAACATTTAGCAGTATAGTTACAAAACTAGAGAAGTCCATGTGGGTTAACTAGTTGAATATTTACCCCAGTTCTAAAGCAGAATTTGCAACCCATGCTTAGCTTGCTACTGCCACAGCTATTATGCTAGCAGTATTTAAGCCACCACTTAAAAGGCAGTTTAAGTGTACCTGCATGACTTGCAATTGCAGTATTGACTGGAATACAGCCAGACAGGACTGATACACTTAGCCTTTAGGTGTCACTGTGCTCTTAAGAGTAGAAATTATTTCATCATTTTGGCTAGCTCAAAAAAAGATTTTTTTTCTGAAACAGAAACTCCTACATAGTGACATCTTAAGTTTTCAGCTTCAAAGGTAAATGGAAATTATTGCTAAGCATCAAATCTGTTTGTAAAACTATGAAAAAGGAGAATTTTCTTCATTTAAGCCTACAGATGCAGAGAATCTGTGTTGAATATAAGACTAGTTGCACACAAATGGCTGTAGTTGCACTTGATCTACAAAATAGATCCAGGGAGAGGCGGATATGTGCGTGACTACCACATACTGTCATCTTTCTAATAGATACTTACACAACTAAAAAGCACTCATGGATCCTGAAAACATGCAGAACAGACATTTCAGAGGTGACCTGAGGTGTACAGCCACTATCAGTGATAGTATCAAGTATTACTTAATTATTTATCTGCGAGAGGAAAGTGTATCATTAACTAAACGGCACTGGAGTGTGAAAAACTTAAATAAGATGCAAGCTCTAAATAAGAAGGATTAACCATGGGAACAAAATACTCAGGGAAACAGTGAATTTGATGGCATCAGATCAAGATATCTTTCTGGAAGACAGGCTGTAGCTAGAAGCTAGATACTGGGCTCAATTCAGGGGAAGGGAAAAAAAAGGAAAAAAAAAAAAAAAAAAGAACAGGTAAAATGAAATGGCTTGAAGTATACAGGAAACCAGATTAAATGACTGATTGATCTCCAGTAGCCCTAAACCCCATGATTCTGCAGGTCATTATTATCCACTAAGTATAGTAATCACTTGCTCTGCAACTGAAACTCTCAGGGTTCTTTTGGTTAGGCAGACTAGGCCAGTTTTGACACCCTTTGAATCTATTTTCAGCTGATAAGATTAAATGCTCTGTGCAGTGCTACCTCTTTGGGATGTTTCAGACAATTTAACCTTGAAATGTTTTCAATCTCGGGAGCAGCTGTGGTGTGGAACTGTGTTGCTCTGCATGTTTGCAGCCTTCATGAGAAACACGCAGCCCTGGGTTTGCACTCCCAGGAGCGTGAATCACCGCATAATGCAGAGCAACTGCATCACACAGCTGAGGGCAGGCTCATAAGGGTATGTGACAAAGGATGGATCTACATATAGTAGCTCTTGGCCTTGCAAATGTTCAGAGTGACTATGCAGGGTATGTGAAGTAGGTCCTGTGCACTGTTTTGGGGCTCCTTTTGAGCAGCAGGACCGAGGCACAGCCTCTGTCAGTCCGCCCTGTGGAAACCATGATCTTGCATACTGGACCATACAGAGTCTGCACCCTAGTCTCTGCATTTGAGAAATAAAATCCTAGATTAACATACTGCTCAAAGCCTACCAATGAAGTGAATTTTTCTTGTCTCCTGATCTGCTGTTCCTCTCCTCCCTCAGAAGTTACATCCTCTGTAAACCCCGGTATTTCTCCTTCAAAATTCATAAAACTCGATTATTAGGGGCACGGGGAGAGGAGCGGATTAGGCTGTTCCCGAGCAGGGAGCATGCAGTAGATTCACCCGCGGATCCAACGGCTAAAGCCGCTCTGAGGACCCCTCACGTCAGCCTGGGCTCGTTTGCGCTGATAGCGGTGACTTGTAATCGCGTCCCAGCAGCGGCACCACCAATCTCCGGGGCCTAGCCTCCAAGCAGCCACCCCTCCCGCACCGCAGGATCGCCCGGGCTCCTACGGGGATACCCTGGGCGCGGCGCAAGGAGCCGGGGGAGAGGCCAGGGACCCTGCTCGCCGCGGCGGCGAAGAAGAGGCCCTGCGCGGCCCGCAGCGCCCCCACCTCCGCGCGGCAGGTGGCACCAGAGCCTCGCGCACCCGCCGCCTGCGGGGGCGCGAGAGTTGTCCCGGCGCCTGCGCGCTGCAGAGGCGGTGGCAGCGGCCTGAAGAGCCCCGCGGGGAGAGCGGGTGGCGGAGGTGGTAGTTGTGCAGGGTTCGTGTGTTGCTGGGTGGTCGTGATCGTGCGCCACGATGCCTGCGGTGTCGAAGGGCGATGGGATGCGAGGCCTGGCGGTCTTCATCTCCGACATCCGGAACTGTGAGTGGTGGCTGGGGCGCGGTAGGGCTGGGGCCTGGGCCCGGCTGGCCGTTGCTATGGGCCGTTGCCCTGTGGGTCTGGGGCTTCTTTCTCTCAATTCTTTCCCCAATGCTCTCCTCTTCCCGCCGCACGCGGCAGCGGGTTGCTTGGAGCGCTCCTGCCTCACNGCCGTTGCGGAGGGGTGCTGGGGGTTGTGGTCGCTGCTGTGGAGGAGGGAGGTACCGAGAGGTCGGTGCCCGCCGCCACCGTTGTTTATAAGGTGCTGAAGAGAAGCTGGCGTGCATTCGGGGTGCGGGTGGGTTTGTGGTGGGTGGGTTTTTGGCCACAGAGAGAGGCGTCTCTGGTCTCCTTCCAAATCCATGGACGACTTTCAATTCAAAACGTCACTGATGGAAAGCAGGCCTCTGTAAGGGTGCCTGTGAGCAGGGCCTTCTGTGGGTATGCCTAGGCTTGGCTTAAATTGGCTTTAAAATTCTATTTTGACAGAAATCAGCTCTTAGGATCTGTGTTATTAAAAATGGGATAGAGAGGGGTGTGGGTAAGTGTCCCTGAGGGAAGAGTGGGGAGCATACCTCTGTGCAGGGCAGAAAGGCGGAGTCCAAATCTGCTGCTTGGTGTGTGAGGGGGAAGGTGTATGTCTGGGGGCTCAGCTTTCCTTTTTGACTGAGAATTGAATGTGATAGTAGTTTTAATGTTAATCTGAGTTAGAGATCTAAGTGTATGATGTGGCAGGAATTGCCTGAGGAAGGGCTAAGGTCACTGTGGTTGATGTGATGAAACAGCTCTTTCTGTCCACCTGTGTGTGTCTGTAGATTACTTGAGGCTACTTTAAAAGCAGTGTTGGTAAGGTTTCATCTCTAACAAATGAAAGTGGATGTGGAGAAATTTTTAATGCAAATTATGATGATTAACTAGGCTTGTATTGGGATGACCACACCAGCTTGGAAAACTCTTCATGTTGATGACTTCTAATACAAAAAGCTGGGGATAAAATTATACCAATAAAATTTAGATGCAGAGTTTCCTTAAACTAAATTCAGATTATTTGGACTTCTAGCCATGTATACAGGGGCCTTGCATGTACAATTCAAGGCTGATAATCTTCCTTACAGCAAAAGGTGTCTCAGTCTTTTTTTCAGAACCGTGTTGAAGGTCATTAGGTTTCTTCAGACTTCACTCTTGTATGTGTAGAAGGTGGCTTATAAAATGTGTTGTGTATCAGTTCAAGGTTACGTGAATGTTCTTGTGCTTTGTCTGGTTGGCCCAATATTTACTGAAAATTTTCTAGTGCCCTTGTATTCTGTACAAGCTGCACATATAACATAGTTTCACCTGGTGTCATAGCATTTAAGATTTGCTGTTTCTGCCTACTTTTTTTTTTAATTATTGGTTTTGTTCTTTTACCTAGAGGAAGTACGATTTTATTCTGCAGTGTCTCTTATGTCTTGCAGCTGGTTAACACATTTGTCCACTTTTGTTTTCAGTGGAATTCAGTAGAAAAGAATACAAGAAAATTATTCAAGCTCTTAGGTTCATAACCTATGTTTAGACATGTGAAATAACAAGATTTAAGGTAGTAGGATAGAACAAATTAACTACTGATTTCCTCACAAACTTGCCAGCGCGTAGGCAGTGTGTGAACTCTGATGGAACAACCTTTTCTTTGTCCAGATTGGACAACAAACCTCTCATGCTCTCAGTGTCTGCAAGAGTGACAAAGATGTAACTTCTTGTGAAACAAATGTTAACACTTTCACTGTTTGTGTAAATACCACTATTTCTCAAATGTTTTCTCCCTGTCCAGAAAGGTCTTTGGGAGATCTAATTACTTTTGTATCTTTCTCATCTTCATAATGAAGAAAGTAACTACATCTTTCAAATAGCTGCAAAAGAGCTGATAGTTCCCACTAGTAGGTGATCTATGCAGCTTCCAAATAGCTTTCTAATGGCATTTGAATCTTCTTTTAAGGGAGCTTCAAGTGTTGCCAGCCAACCATGGACTGGTGTACGCTGACTAAGATTCCCAAAAATACTTGAGAGTGCTCTCTATAGACTCTGCTTTGCAGGCACTGGAATTGGCTTAAGTTCCATCTTTCCCTTTTCAGAGTGGGGAGCTAGATATTTGTCAAGAACAAGAAGTAACAGCTCTTTAGGTGAGCAGAATCTTTTGACTTGTAAATCTAAGAAAATGTTCCTGTTCTGAGATGAGAGGGAAGCTAGACACCAAGTGCAGCTGTTCACCTTGGTTTGTAGCCTTAAAGTTGGACTGAATATCTGACAGTTGCACTGATGTGCAAAATGCCTGCTGACATTCTGAATTTCAGTCTTAATTCTGGCTCTGTTGGACTCATTTGTCTCTGTAGTACTACCATAAGGGCCCGATGGTTTTAGTTTGCCTACAGCCCTTCCAGATGATGAGTAATGTTGAAACATGCTGTATGTTTTGTTTTTTTTTTCCTGAAAGATTTTGCACAGATAAGTAATTGGCATTGTAGGTGTTGCTGAAAATGAAAATGCATTTGTTGTGTGCTAACTGTGCTTAGGTGGACGCACAGCACGTGATTTCAAGGTAATAAAATAAGTATACTCTTGAAGTTTAGGTTATGTAAATTTAGGCTGTCTACCTTTGGAAATGCTTAATCTTCTTACATCAAGTCTTATTTTTGGGGCATTTATACCTACAAGGTATGCAGCACTAAATAATGCATCATTCTCTTGCAAGTTTATTATTACTGATTTGGGAGTGATGCTTGTCTTGTCTATCTGTTTTACCAGTCTGTTGCAGGCTTCAAAAAGGTCTTACTCGATAGTAATTTTCAGTGCTTATAACTCTAGTCAATTGCAAGAGCACAAACAGCTCACACTGCTAGTCTGTCTTTTAATAGTTAAAAGGTTGGTTGTCACTTCTGTGTCAGTCATATTTTTGGCACTTGGGTCACCTATTCAACTTACTGATCTGTATGTTAAATGCTTCTATGCATATGACTTTGAATATAAGAATTACTTTCTACATAACTTTAAAAAATCTGCTCTAAAATATGCTGATTTCTCAAAAGTCTGTAAAGCTTTCCATTAAGAAAAAAGGTCAGCATACTACTTGTAGCAGCAATTATAAAATATTTTAAGGGGCAAGAGTGCTTCTTGATGCTTTAACTTTGCTCTAGTCTCTGTAAAACTGTAATACTGAATGACTTTTTCAAAATGAAATTATCTTTATTCATACAAATATCAAGTGAATTTTCAAAATCCAGTAGTATAAGAAAATGAATTATCCTGCAGTTCCTGTTACTCTTCAGAATTTTGTTTCAGGGCAGCTTCTTGTAGACTCTGTATCTTGCATACAGAGGTCCTAGTGCAGGCAGCAGTGAAGTGTTTTTAAGAAAATAACCCTTTTAGATGCCTGACAACTTGCCAATAGATGTATGGGCTTTTCTAGAAACTTGCTTGGTGGATTATTCTATAACATATGTGAAATAGTACAGCAAATAGCTTTTTGGTTTATCTTTTGTAGACACCAGAGAAAACTATAGATGGAAAGCTGAAGTACCTGGTTAAGATAGCCCAGTTAATTAGCGCTTAATGTGGCCCACTGAGGAAACAGAAAGGTGCGGCTATGTTGTAGCCACAGCTACAACACAGCTATTGTGGTGGTGGTGAAGCTGGAAAGCTTTGAAACCTGTGGTTTGGCGAAGTGCCATCAGACTTAAGAGTTCAGGTCAGGAAGAGTCCTTGTCACTGCTTAGATGAAGTGCCTGATGAACTAAAACCCAACAAGCTGCGCATGTATTATAAGCATATGGACTACTGCAAGAAATACTTAAATAATGTGTTAAATCTTTTTTTGTGCATGTACTGCAGAGCTGCTGAAGTGATTTGATTATGCAAGATGGTCCTTTATAAACTCTCCAGCTGTCTTAACTGACAGATAGATCATCAGGAGTCTGTTTTTGTTTTGTTTTGTTTTTTGGCTTTTTTTGAGAATAGCTTTATGCTTACTGGTGATAAAGTACTTCAAGTCATTCGTCACTCAAGCTGTTCTGTTGCAACAACAGTATTATCTGGTATTCACCCTGAAAATTAGGAAAGCTTGCTTTTCTCCTTGCTCTTGAAGGCGTTAGTGTAGAAATAGTTTCTATTACGATATTAAGTGTACTACTGGTAACCCATTCCACTGTAAAATCAGGAGGTCATCTACTCTTGGGTGGATGAAATGGATCTACAGAGAAGCAAAAGCTGCTTTTGCCATGGGCTTGGAGAACAAGGCAGTTCTTCATTTCCCTCACTACTTTAGGTAATTAACTGTCTTACCTTTTCAGTGTCACTTAAAAGTTGGACAGCGGGAGGAAGGGTTAGTTTAGTTTGTTCTCCAAATGTTTCTGTATATGTTTTGTTCCAGGATACTGTTCCTTTCTCCTCGGGCTATATTTTTCCTTTAAATAAAACCCAGAAGATATCTTAAACAAAGGTCTATTTCTTCTCATAGAACTTAATGCAATAATTCTTTGTACTGGTCAGGGAGAGTGTTCAGCCTCTTGAAGTCTGACTGCAGTAGCTTTCCTTCACTGAATTGGGACTGGTGCATCAGGTTACGGATAAGCAAGTGGGCATTAAAAAAGACTGGTTCATGAAATTGATCATGTGATGATCACCCTTTTGACTGGATGGTAGATAATGAAGTGCATAACCTGTGTATGTGGGAGGGGCATGCACATGAATTAAATGACCATGTGGGTATGTATAGAGTTATTTGTTCTCAGTGAGAACAGCCACATAGTAAAACAAACTTCACATAGGATGAGTTGGGCATGCACAGATTGTTTTAGTGCTGTATGTGAGTAATATGGCTTCCAATGTGTATAAAGCACTGGTCCTCTGAGGTGTAGGTTCTTATTTGCATTTGGTATAGTTTAAAAGTAGGACTTGAGTTACTTCTGTAGACAGTCAATGACTTTATTTGTATTCTTAGATTACTTATCTCTTTGAAGAAATTTGAAGGCAAGGCATCTTGATTTGCTCTCCCTATTTCTCCGGCAAGGCTATGGCCACTCATCTGGACAGTTTCTGGCCTGAAAAAACCCTAAGAAGAGTGTGCTGCTTAAAGCTGTAATAAGGACTAAGTCTTGCATCACTTGCTACTATTTGCAGGAGAGTGATTTAAGGAAAACACAATCAGCATGAGATTAATCTGAGGAGGATGTGTAAAACAAAACTAGTATTCTGCCTATGGCTTCTCTGTTTTGGCTTTCTTATGCTCATTGCATGGAACTCCGAGGGGCTGGGTTTTTTTGATTGGGTGTCAGAGGTATGTGTTTCATTTTTTGAAATTGTGCATGTTTGGCTGAGAAAAGAGGAGAGTAGGCAAGGATTAATAGACGAGAGGGGTAGTAAAGAGCTAGAATCTTTAATGGGATATCCAACCTCTCCATTAGAGACATTGGAGAATGTAATGTAACATCCGCTGAACTTTAAATTCTTTGGATAAAAGCTGCCTGTCAGGACTGGTAAGAGGAAGTTAAATACAATTGCAGAGACTACTGCATATCTGCATCAATTAATAAGCTCATAGGGATTTATTTTTTTTTTAAGGCCCCTGAAATGGTAGCTGTTTAGAAGTCCTAGTTAAACTAGCGGACTTTGGATAAGCCTCAAACTTTTCTTCTATTATTTGAATGTAAACTAAGGTAGAAAAGAGTCCACAATGACTTGTACTAAATCGGTGCAAATACTGCCTTACCCTGTTGAAGGGAGTGTAACTGTACAGTATGAAAATAGTGTTCAAGAAAATGACTACTTAAATGCTCTCCAGTCAAGGAAGGAGGAGGAGCTGCTTTATGTAGTAGCCTAACCTTGCGCTTCTGGTTTTGCACGTCTTTAGCTTAAAGTTTCTCTTTTAATAGGAGTCAATGTTGTTTTGTCAACTAAACTGCCAAATAGATGTTCTATATGTCATAAAGTCACTCAGATGTGAGCTTCCAGTAAGCTTTCAGTTCATTTGGACAAAGATCTGGTCTTAAGCTAGAAGCTATTACCTAGTTACTCCTCAGACTGTCACAGTTTGAGCTGTAGTGTTTTTCTTAACTTGTGGTGCCTAGTTAGAAAAAACACCCATGGTAGGCACCTAAATTATTAAACTTGTATTAAATTGCTGCAATTAGAGTATCTGAATTGTGATAGGATTTGGAAGCTACTGTGTAGTCTTTTGTATTTATTTCCCTTCCCTTATGAGGACAACGAGTTAATGGATTACTGGATTACAGTAAAGCCTGTGACTGATGTTTCTTGAATTTGTTAGAGGGGCAAATCTCTAGCAGCATACTGGAGGAAGAAGTGAGTCCTGTGGAGAGTAGTTCACTTACTGTGCAGAATATTAGAAAATGCACACTACAGAGTTCTTAATGTGATCAGTAGGTCACTGGTCTCTCTGTAGTAATGGATATCTATCACAACAGGATGTCCCAAGGCATGGCAATCTTCAACTGTCTTTGCCGTTCATGATCTTCAACATGAACATACAGGCACTTTTTTCCTCTGATCAAACATATCTTGTGAAAGGACAGCATGCACTCATGTTTTCATTCATAACAGGATGTTAATACATCATTAAGCAAAAAGCTTCTTGTTTTGCAGCCTTGAACTGGTCAATTTCTGAACAAAACTGAAGCCATACTAACATCTTATGAAAGTACCAGTAGTCTCTGGACTGGCTGTACAGTGAGTTTGTAAACAATAGCACCAGTATTTCCTTCAGACATAGCTGGACCTGGAACTTACACCTCTGTTTTAGTACTCTATGTAGTTTAGTCAAATGAAGGAATTTACGCAAACTCACATAATGTGAGGGCAGGCATAGAGCAAACAGACCACTCCAATGTATTGTCCCTCTTCCCTGCTGTGCCAAATAAACAGTTGTCTGAGATATTAGGGAGAGGTGGAGGATGGATTTGGTGTTTTACTTCATGAAGCTAATGATCTGCATAGCAAATGGCTACTCTATACTCTGGACCTGTAACATGAGTATCTGTTCTGCTGGCTGGTAAAAGTAGTGGTTTAATTTACTGATACAAGATGTAAATACTACAAAAGCTCTTTCACAAAGGCAAGAATGGATGGACTGATTACTTTTATGTGAATATTTTTCTGTAAGCATTTCCACCATTTTTACTGTAGAGATGCTAGTGCTTGTTTTGATTTGAGCCCCCTCTTTCAACCCATTTTTCTCTGTCCCCTGAAAGCAAGGTTTAAGAATGCAGTGTAGTCTTACTATCATGCTTGTAAGCTGTTCTAGCAACAGGAAAGGCTAGTGGGTAATTTGATTAGCTTTATGCCAACTAAAATGTGTCTTCTACTGGCATTATCGCTTGTAGTAAAACTGATACGGCTTACCCTTTGGATATTAAATAAACCATTTTACTTTTTGCTGTTTGGCTCCCTAACTGACCTGCAGCAGTACAAGGTAGTAGCAGGAATGTGTACACCAGGAAGAGAGCAGCGCTAAAGAACAGTCTGGAGTTCTTGTCTTTTAAGAAGTATAGCCTTGAATCAAACTGATTATGAAATTATATCAACATATTTTGCTGAAGGGAAGCTAGCAGCAGTTTGATGTCTCTCCCGCCTAACTCTCCAATCAGCTTAGATGCTCCTAATGTACAGGCTAATGAGAATGTAACAAAAGAGAAAAATTCTTATGTTTGGAAAACAATGGCTCACAGCTCTCAAGGAAAATGTCTAACAACATCAGTAAAACTGAGAATTTATCTTTGGTGTAAAGAGATGTTCCTAGCCACCACAGAGTTCAGAGGAGAAGCTACTGCTCTTAGCCTTGGCAGTGTTTTTACTGCTCTCCTAAACAGAAAAGTAGAGTTGTCCTGTCTTCAAGGCCTGTTTGATAATTGAATATGAACAGAGGCACATGTTCAGTTAGACAAATGGTAGTGCCACAAATAGTAACTGACACTACTGCTTGCCTTCAAGAAGCATGGTAGAACACTGGCAAGCTTTTTCTTGTGCTAAAAGAGCCTCCTATCCAACATGCTTTATAGATCTTCACACTAATAGCGGCACATCTATAATCATAGAATTGTCAGATGGTCACAGGGCAAGTAAGGCTAAGAGGTAACATAATGTAAGAGTTCTGACCTGTGAATAAATTCAAAATAAATGAATTACTGGGTGGGTTCAATTACACTGGCTGCTGGCCATAAGCAGATTTGAGCCAGATGAGTATTGGGAACATCTAAACTTGTGAAGCAGGTTGGGGTTTTTTGGCCTTTTGGATTTAGTTTGTTTTTTTTCTTTAAATGTTGACCTGTCTCTTAGAACTTGCCTGCAGAAATCTATTCTGCTCAGTATTTGTGTAGAGACTTGTACAGAACAACTGCTTTTCTGTTCCTTTGGGAAATGTGTAGACTTAGTCAGAAATATACTGGACTCTAAATGGTTTGTATGAAAGTAAAGAACTAGCAGTTCTAGTGAATGAGCACAGATGTGCTTTGTGCCTCAAACTTAGCTTAGGCAATCTACAGTTAGTATAGCAACAAGTTAATCCTGACAGAGCAGGTCACTAAGTGAGCCACAAACAGCCCGCTAATTCCAACCTTGAAGCACTCACTTAGTCTTGCAGTCCTGCTGCCAGGTTAGTATTAAGTTATGTCAAATGCTCTCTTCAAATGAGCAGGCTCAACAAATTCCTTTCCTGTAACTTCTGTTTTCTTCTTCTTCTGTCGATTGTTATGCATAACTCCAAACTGAGATATAGAGGCGTTATTCATGCAGTACTGAAGCTCTGACTGTATCCTGGATTACTAGGATATTTAAGAATAGTAATTGGCTCTCTGAAGAGCCGGATGACTTTTGATGTTCACTAGTCTATCTTTGTTAAATGAGATGGTAATTATAGATAATAGTGCATTGCAGACTAAATTTACCTTGCCTAATGAAGGTGGCAGGCAGCACAGTGGAGTCTGAAGCCTGGCAAACTGCAAAATATGAAGTAATCGCTCATAAGTGCCTTGGACAGCATTGTGGCTGGATATCTGTTTGCTCAGGTACTCATCTTCTCAAAGACTAACAGCAGTTATGTACTAGGGTTGTAAGGCTATAAACAGTAGATGTCTCTTCTGCAAAATAGCCAGCCAAAACTTAATGACTTGCAGTCACCTCTTTTTAATAACTCACTATGGATATTTAATTGTAGTCTTACTAAACTGGAAAAAGCCTGAAGAAGTGAAAGTTAGAAGGATGTGGGCTAAACTGATGTGGAACATAATCTTCTTGTGCTCTGGCTTAAATGTTGTCCTACCCATCAGTTTCTATGTGTGACATAACCTTTATTAAGTTTCTCCAAGTTAAATAGCTTCACTAGAGTGCATTTTGTTGGAATATGGCTCTGATAATTTCTTGAAACTGGGAGCTGTGTAACAGCCTGGAAGTGAGGCAAAGCAATTGACTTTGCAAACTTGGAAATGTAAGCCTCTAGTTCTGCAGTCTCCTTCAACTGTCATCAGCAGTGGTTTTATCTTCCTTTTTAACTATCCATAAGGCTACTTACGTGTTTCTGGGGATGGTAAAAATCAAATATGCTTGTAGAAGTTCTTCAGTAAGTGTTACTATGGCTGAGGACTGTGATAAAAACTTCTCAGTTAATCAAATACATTTTTATTGTCCTGTCCCGTCCCCCAGCCCTTAGTGGGATAGAAGACCTAACTAAAAATTGGTCCTTGGTTTTTGGTACTTTTATTTTTCTTTTTCCCTAAACAAGGAATAAATTGAAGATACCTGCCACTGTGAGGTTTTGTCTTGCTTTGTCATCCTCTAGTCCTCTAATGTAAACACGAAATTAAGTTTGAATAGGGGTGCCATGCAATGTAATTACTGGGGTTCAGGAAATGAACTTTGGTTAAAACCAAAGCTTGGTTTTAACTCAAACTCATGAGTTATCCTAAGCATTGCCATATGACTATCCTCAGTGACATTTAACACCCAGAGTGCTAGTACTGCTCTCTAAACCTGCAATTTCAGGCATGTATAGACTGTAATCAGTAACAAGGAAACAACTTAAGACTTAATCATTCAACTTGATTTCCAATGTGTGGAGTTAAACTTTTATCACCAGCTGGTTGCTATGCTATTTATGTCTGGTCAAGGTTTAGATGAGATTATATACTGCATTCAAAATAGAACAGCCTGAAGGAATTACTCAAAACGGGCTTTTGTTCATATGCTGTGCAAGTTCTTAACTTGGAGAGAATAAATCTTCAGGATGTGAATTTTGCTGTTTAATGTGGGTGTTCCTCTCAACTCACTGCTACAGCTCTGTGTGCAGGGGGTAGGATTTTGATTTTTGTGTTGCTGAGGCTGCAGTCCATTTCTGCCAAAGGTGCTGACTTCACAGATTCCTGAAGTATTTTAGTCAGACTTCCCTTAATGCTCTGTTGCTTGCTTAGTACACAAAGAGCCCAGTTTCTAGCAGTAACTGATAATCTGCAAGCATAATGGGTAGATAATGCTGCTTCAAAGGTTTGATGAGAGGTTTTGGTCATTTTTTTTAATTTTTTTTTTTTTTAACTTAAAAAAAAAAAAAACAAGACAGCCTTGATTTCATCTTGGGTCAAGAAAAACTGGCCAAGATGTACTTGCTCTTGTTCCCCCTTTCTCGCCCCATTTTTTAACCTCAGTGATTATTGCCACGCTTGTTGAGGTTAGAGAAACAATTGCTAATAATTCAAAGTAAACATTGCAATGTGCTTTCCCTGTGAACAGAACCTAAAGATGTAGAGCAAGGAGTTAGCTTCCAAACTTGGGTAACTTAAATATCCTACTCAGGTGAGCAATATCCTAGACTGAGGTCAATGTTCTCTACCCCACTAATCTAAATGAAGCACAAAATCTCCAGAATCAGTTTTAATGAGATGTGCTGTTCACTTGGTAAAAGGTAAAATAAATTAATAGTTTTAGAAATCAAAATTTTCATCAGGAACAGATGAATTGCTGAAAATGAGGGATGTGTTTTCAAGTCTTTAAAAAGAGTGCTAATATGCTATCTTAGCAAAATTGGAGTGTTATTGTTTACATAAACACTTTGACCTTTTTGGGGTATGTTACTGTGGCCTTCTTTGTAGAGTATGGACCCAGGAGCAAGAGACTTTCTTCAGTTTAGTAGTAGTAAATTCCTAATGCTGGCAAGTATCTTAGACATGAACACTTGAGTGTCTCTGCCATGTGCACAGTACAAATAATCTAATCCAGTTAAGAGAAATCGAAAATCTATAGTAGAAGACGCTTCAAGCCTTAGATTGTATGATCTGCTGCTTATTTATACAGTAAATAGTGTTACTGCTTTAAAACCAACTTTAGGTTGGTAAATTAACTTAGAAGAAAACCTATAACATGTTGCATGATATACTAGTGAAAATTGGTTAAACTTTGTGGTCCCAACAGATGCATCTTAAAACTGAGGGAATTATACTGTAATCTCTAGCCTTGTTGTTCTAGAAGTTAACTGGAGTTTCTAGGTCAAATTAAAACTGTGGATATATCTCCTGCTTTATCTGAAAACCAAGATGCATACAGATAGCAACTACAATTTATGTTTCGGAACAGGTAATTCTTGAGCTCTGAAAATGCCTAACTACTTAAAAGCAGTAAGTGGAGGAGTAGGTACAACTAAGTAGTTTTTCAGGGTTGGGTATGGGGGAATTTGGGGTGTTTTGCCATGTGGAGTGCCTGCCAAGGCACTCTGCACTTCAGTGTTTTCAGTAGTGCGACTTACAAAACAGTGTTGTAGAATGGGAAAATTCCATTTTAAGCAAATCTGTAGGTTTTTTGTTAAAATGACAAGGCAAATGGACATAGTTGCTTCTATTTTGGGCCTAACTTGTTTCCATTTGTACAGTGTGCTAGTCCTGCTATGTGTCTGTACTCTGGCAGCCATTATTATAGCCATATTAATATAAAGCAGTTTTCTGCATCTTACGCACTTCCAAAACCAACTCTTGCATATCTTTAGTTTCTTTTTTTGAGTCTAAATCAATAAATGACAAAATCTGGATTAATTTGTCTTTGCCGTAGGATTTCCTTATACTATAAATACTTTGCTATTAACTAACTTATCCTTGAGTTACTTAATCACCTTTCATCTGGCCTGCCATCAGATCATCTTTGGAATGGTAAAGGGGTGATTAACAGTCATTGGCTGACACAGGAGGTTTGAACATGCAAATGTAGTAGGATGTTTAAATGCTGTGAGTTGTTGCTTTGCTTATGTGGAAGAAAGGGATGAGATTGGAGGTGCTTCAGAGTGCTGAGCCTGATCTGCTCTTGAAACCTTGCACTGACATGGCTGTAGTCATGAGTGGTGTGGAGGGAAGTGGGGTGTGAAAGCAGGGCATCTGATCGCCGCTGCTCATAAGATTGGACCCTTTTCAAAAACGGACAGGAAACTCTTATTCATAACCTTGTAGCCAAATACATGTGACGAAGAGTAAAGGAAGCTGTCTTTTTCTGCTGCTAGTTGATGTTTTGGAAATTGCTTGAAAGTTTGAGTAGGTGCAGGTCTGGATTTCCAACACAGAGATATGACCAGTTCTGTGTTGCTGAAGTGGCCTTCTTTTGCTTCCCTCAAACTTCAAGCAACTGAATATAATGCCTGAGTTGGATATTTTACCTTACTATGTTAACTCATGTAGGAGATAACAGCCCCAGACCTCTGTAGAATCTCAGTCACCAAAACAAAATGCTAAATAGTAACAAGCTGCTTTGGCTTGGACAATGCAAGTATTATTTAAATAAGCTTGCATATCAGAAATAAAAAAAAAAGAAAATAAACTGCAGCTTATTTCTCTGAATATTTAACTTGAATTGGCACTAGATATCCTAAAAACTATTCTTGGAATGAAAAGTTGATCTAAAATGTAAACTGTGCTGAGAAGCCTAAGATGGTAAAGTCATCTAATAAAATGTGAATTTTAAATATTTCTGTTTCTTCAAGTGAATTTCGTGGGGCATATTGAAAGTCTGAACTTATGCATGTATCCTGTCTCTGAGATCTTTTGAGTCTTTGGGCTAGTCATAAGTTTACTGTTTTTCCTCTTCAGTGTCTGTTAAGAATATTCTTAAAGCTGTTGAACCGAATGACCATTCAGTAGAGAAACAGTAAATTGGCTTGTCTTTAAAGTGAGGAGTAACACAAGGTGTTTGTTTATAAGATTGTTCTTAGGAGACTCTTTTCTCCAGAGTACTGTCAACCTAGGAATCAAATTGGAAGTAAACTTCAGTTTTCTCTTGGCAGTTTAAGGAATAGCAAAACTAAAGCGTTTGTGAAAGTCAGGAATAAAGGCATCTTGGATTAATTGTGTGCCACTGGTAGTGTCTGAAGTCTGCAGAGCTTCTTGAAACAAGGAGGTCCTCTTAGCTTCTCAAATTCCTTTATAAAGCAATGCTTAAGTTACCTCTGTGATGTTTGCCTTCACCTAGTCCTAATACTGGAAAAGGAGAATGATAATTCCTCCTGATGTCTGTATGTTCACACAGCATGGTTGGGTGGAAAGAAGCTGAGGGTGGCGGAGGGCTGTCCAATGCACTGTATCCTGATGTCTGTTCTTTTGATTTCAGGCAAAAGTAAAGAAGCGGAGATAAAGAGGATAAATAAAGAACTAGCAAACATTCGGTCAAAATTTAAAGGTAAGTGACTTGATAGTACTAAACTATACATATTTCCTTATATGACCTTCTTCTATGGATTTTTGTTTTGTTTATACACGTTTAGACTTTTTTTGCCAACTGCTGACACAAGCTAAATGCTAGAGCAGGCCATTAGAATAACTACTGAAAATGTTATCTTAACTATAGAACTTATTGACAGTCCTGTGACTCTTGACCATAACAGAAGAAAACTCCCTCCTATATTAAAGAATTCAGCTACAGTTCACAAACTCTTTCTAATACTTTGCCTCCTAACCATGTGACTACTCAGCTTTTTTTCTTCCAGAAGGCTGTGAACTAGTCTGAAGAAACATGAGTGAATGTAATTATTTCCAGTAAACCAGAATATATTCAAACTTCTCCTCTCTTCCACCCTCTGCCCCTCCCCCAGCCTCTTTAGGGAAGTAATGGGTTAGGCTGTCTTCTAGCAGAATTAAGATAAAAATGTGTAGTTGCTGAAGCCATACATCTTGACCACGTCCATAAGCAACAGCAATACAAATTATTCATGTGAAACAAGGGATATGCAGTGACTAATGCCATCCTCCTGAGTTCCAAAAGGCAGCAATTCACTTTTAAACAATACATGGTAAAACTCTTGTTGTAACTGTATTCAAGTTGTGTATGTGGCTTCAAATTGTAAAGATTCTGAGAGGCAGTTGAGATGCTTTTGGATGGAGCTCTAACGGTAGTGGCCGTGGCAAACATTCTGTTTAAATAGATATGGAGCTGTGTGTGTAGCTAGATAAAGTGTTGCAGTGTGACCTCCCCACTGCAACAGAAGTGTTCTCTGGTTAACATAGGTAGTTTGGTAGCTGTGTGGTATCACTGAGTAATCATAGGTTAAAGAGCTGCTGATGGCACAGCTTATAATAAGCTGTTCAGTTTAAAAATAGTTAAAAGTACGTGCACAATAAATTCTTCTCTGGTTAACTGTGATGCAGGAGAGAAATGACCATAGGAACCATAGGATTGTGTAGAAACACGAATCAAGCAATGATCTGAGAATAGAAGTACTTTCAGCAAAGTAGTGCAATAACTTTAGCCTGTGTACCTTGCATAGTGTCCTTTAAGCACAGTTTAAATGATTTTGAATAAATATCAATGTGTGCTCATTCAGTAGCTTGTATGAAAGATGACTAAACCTTCCTATAAGCTGATGTTTGTTATGGCTACTTTAGTACTGAATTTATATGGATTTTAGGTGAAAAAACTTATTTAACTGGGGACAATAACTGAACAAAAACTACACATAAATGTCACCGTTTGGAAGCTGAGTTTAGACAATTTGTTGCATAACTGCTTGAGGCCTTGAGAGTGTGAGGGGGCGATAGTTGTATATCTCCCTGCTGCAGAAGTTCTACATCGGCTTTGTGCTGCATGGTTCTTCCTTGCAGAAGGGCTGTATAAAAATAAACAGACCCTCATAAAATGCACTTAATTATTGCTTTAAGTGGAGATCATTCAGTGTAATCTACCTTCTTTTTATGAAGCTCTGACTTTTAAAAAGTGTTTAATTTGGATTAAGACAAATGCATGACTGTTAACTTAAGATGGTGTCCCTTACTAAGTAATTAGCCCTCGTTTAGTTATGTGTCCAAAGATGCAGCTGTTTGGCTGCATTGCTATAACCAGGGAAAGGTCTGACTGTAAGAAGCAAGCTTGGCAGTAGTGCTTCTTGGCACAGCTATGTTCTTGCTTGAGACTAGCATAAGAGACTGGTATTCCACAAGTATTCTTTCCTTCCTCTAGACCTTGCTACTCTTCAGCATACTCTGTTGCAGTATATAGTCCCCCACTCCATGTAACTTGCAAGATGCATTCCTGTACTGTTACAGACAGAGGCTACATATTTCTACTTTTGTTCTATTATGTAAGTAGCTGGCAAGCCTGTTACCTTCCTTGTATTTGGGTTACCTGCTATTTAAAATACCCTTGTATGTAACAGGCTGGGATAAGGCTGCACATTTCTAGAAAAGCCATACTTTTCTTGAACTGACAGAATGTACACCATGGTGTTGGGTTCTGATCTGGCTTTTGTGTTCCAAGTTCAGAAGGAATCTAGAATCTCTGTACTTAAGGTGACTTTGTCTCTTGTCTCAGCATGAGGAAGCTCCACAGCTGAGGTCAGTGTGTCCTTGACAGTTGCTTTACATGCTTCTGCATTAACTGAGATAAGATGCACATGGAGAGAATCTACACCAGTGTAATGAAGCAGAAGTTGTAGGAGTTAAGCGTGGAGAAATACTATTCCTT
This sequence comes from Aramus guarauna, assembly GCA_013400195.1. Taxonomy (NCBI): domain Eukaryota; kingdom Metazoa; phylum Chordata; class Aves; order Gruiformes; family Aramidae; genus Aramus; species Aramus guarauna. Next base: position 92,116 of record VXBL01008893.1, read on the forward strand.
CTGTTTTACATGTTCAGACTGTAAACTGATTTTGCTCTCATGCTTGAGCCAAGCTAGAAGTCTGACTGTCAGAGTAGTAATTGTTTTGTAAAAGAATGGAAAAAATACCTGCTTTATTAATTTGTTGTGTCGTTTGGATCTCAGAGCAGAATTTGTGTGCCAGTGAAAGTGCCCACAAATCCATAGACTGTTTCTGCAGTCAAAGGAATGTTGTTTACAGTTTGATTCAGGCCTGCTCTTTCTTTCAGATCTGGTATTAAATTTTAGTTTTGTTCTGATTGTTTAATAGGGTTTGTGTTACAAGAGCGGCTGCTAGATTTCAGACATGCAAGTGTTGTCTTGTGCAGAAATGTCCTAATGTCAGTTGATAATCTCTGTTTTTTTTGTTTGTGGGTGGCTTTGTTTGGGTTTTTTTTTGTTTGGGTTGTTTGGTGTTTGTTTGGTGGGTTGTGGGGGTGTTTTTTGGTTTTTGTTTGTTTGTTTTTTACTTTAACTCACTTGTTTTCCCAGACTTAAGCAAGTCTTCTCTATTGTCCCAAACTATATGGTCACCGGTTGCAGGAAGTTCAAGATAAGCCTCTAAATACCTGTTTTAAACAGAAGCTGTGTAACAGTAAATTGCTTTCCTGGCAGGCTGTGAAAGAGTAGTCTTTATATTTAAGATGGGTCTGGTTAGTCATACTGTCAGTGAATAGTTCTATTGTCTGATTGCATTGATACATCTCTTAGATGATCAGAAGAAGTGAATTGTTGGAAGTAAAACCAGGCTTCAAATATCACGTGAGTTGTAGGGCTGCTCTAGTAATACTCTGATGGTAGTAGTATGGTAACTAAATAGTAGCTTATGAATTTGTACGGGTTGTCTGCCATAACATTCAGCCTTTCATTTAAAGCAACTTCATTTTTCTTAGCCTCTAAGTTAGTAGTAGGCCTTCTAATACAGTATAGCACTGGATTGCTGTCAACTGCATGAGCATAGGTCAGTGTCGACCTAGGAAGGAAGCACACTGAGTGCAAAGAAACACTTAAGGGTGTTGTCCATTCTGTTTTGCATAAGTCATTACTGCAGTTTTAAAAGCTGAGATTGTCTTGTCTTTGAGATAGCAAGCAACCTTCTGGATGCTAGTGACACTAGACTTGTCAGGCTTCCTTACCTTCTACACACACACGCCCCGTCCTGAACATCCCACTGGACTAATCTGCATTCTTGCCCTCTCTGGCTGGTAGCAGGCTGTGTAAATGCAGCAGGCTGTTTTTTAAGTATACTGAATTAGATTCAAAAGCAGATGCTGTTTTTTAACTTGTGGTCCTAGTTGGAGACAGAAGATGCTGCCTGGGAACCAAAGGGTGTCATAATGTTTGTGCCTTATTTCTTCTTTTTTTGGAAGGCTGGGTGAAAGAAATTTATGAGCAACAAAACCTGAAACTTGCCTGTTGAAATGGCAGAGAGGTGATGCAGAGAAATGTGAAAGTAATAATTCTTTCTTAGTAATAGTACTGTTTTCTGATCAGCTGTTAAGAAAAAGAAATTATTAGGAAAATGACTAAAACTTTCCAGGGAAAGCAAGTAGCCTTTGAAATGCCCACTGTGCTCAAAACCTGCTGACGTGTGTTCTGAATCCTTCCTGTTTCTGCTGACTTGATTTGCAGTACTTGCAAATGTTCCCAAAAGCATTTAAAAATGAGCTGAGTTAAAAGAAATTATTATGTATTGCAGTAATGATAACAGAACATGTCAAGTTTCCTTTTGCTCTTGTTCAGATGTTTGCTTGAGGCTGGGGGAAGCTGTTTTATTTTAGCACATGCTTAACTAATGGGACTTGTTAGTAATGTTTAAAATAGAACCTTTATAACTTTGTAGATGCTGCATGGGAGGTAGAGGAATTGAACAGTTAAACTTGAAATTTCAATAATAATCTGAATCAAAGACTTCTTCAAAACACAGCTGGAGTTAGACAACTGTAGTGAGATCTTTGCAGTGCTCTTTTTTTTCAAATTACTCAACAAATTAAATAATAAATTAAAAAAAAAAAAAAAAAAAACCAAAAACCCTCACCACAATTAGGTTCTATTATTGCTGGGATCTAATAAGACTTTAAAGAAGAGTTTTAGTGACTGTTACTTGGCTTAGTTTATAAGCTTGCCTGTTACTGAGGACCTTCAGATTGCCTTTGGTTCTGCATACAAGGCACAGAAGCTTTTGAAAGTAGTCAGTGAACTACCTGTTGTGTCTTAAGAAAAAGTGTTTCAGGTACCAATTTTACAATATTGCTCTTTGATAGCACATGATGAAGGAAGCTGCTTTTTCCTTGTTAGTAGGATGGAGATGTATTTTGAGGTGGATTGCATGGCATAGCTTCCATTAAAACTGCTTCAAATATCCAAAGATCCAAGGACCTTGTTAATCTGGGCCCTTAAAATACTGGTATCTTGGAAGGATATAACGCTTTAAATAGCTGAGTCATAAACCTGAAAAAAGGAATTGCCAAGCTATGACAAATAGTTTGTTCTTGTCCTGGTTTCAGCTGAGAGGGTTCATTTTCTTCATAGTAGCTAGTATGGGGCTATGTTTTGGATTTGTGCTGGAAACAGNAGTGAGTGAGCAGCTGCGTGGTGCTCAGCTGCCGGCTGGGGTAAAACCACGACAGTTCTGAAAGTTGAAGTGGTTCAGAATATACATGCTTTCATCTGCTTGTGTTCCTCATTAAGCAGTTGGGTTGCAGTATTGTATACTCCCTCGTCCCCTCTGGTCTCAAAGTCGACACCAGAATCATTTGAGAAGATGAGAGAACAGGGTTTATACCTGTGACTCTTGTGTATTGCTGATGTACTCTAGCAGGCAACTGCAGTTCAGTTTCTTAGACTCCTGGGACCTCCAGTCCTAAAGACTGGTTAGGGTTTTTTCCCCTTACAGTCAAGTACATGTGAAAGCTACTTTCTGATGCCTTTTGATGTATATGTAAGAGAAGCAACTAATGGTATTAATGCTATTAAATACCATAACAAGTCCTCAATTATGTAGATCTCTGCCACTAGAGGAACACTGACTAAGATGGTTACAGCTTTAGTTAATCATAATAGTATCTGGTAATGGTATCAAGCATCACCATTCAGTCACCTGGAAACAGCTGGCTTGTCAGGAGTTGACATGTTCTTATTGCTAAGTAATATAAAGCCCCCCTGGCTTAATCACTGATCCACTTCTCATGCAGAAGACCAATTGAAAATCAGATCCTAAGAGCTCGTAGGAACTTTTCTGAAGCAGCTGAAAAATGTTTAAAAAATAAAGTTGCCACTCTGCTTTTTTCCTGTGTTTTTTTCTTTGCCTCTCCTAAGGAAGGAAGGTATATTTGATCTGCATCTCCCTACCGTGATGGGATGGGAGGACGCTTCTGCTCTCGAATACCATTTTATTGGGAAAATAGTGTAACAGCAGGTATTTACTTCCCCTGTTATATATACAGAAGACTTTATTCCTTTGCTGTGCAAGACACAGTTTGAAGGCCACAGCAGATAGACATGGTTGAGTATTTACTTTTCCCTCTGACCATATTGCTTCCAAAGAAGGGAAAAAAACCCAAAAACTTTTTCCCCGCCTCCTGGTCTGGATGTTTTGCTCTGGTTCTTGTCATGTTAATTCATATGTCTAGTAAAGCAAACTGCCCTGGATTTATTTGTTGAGTCAGCAGGAAAATAGCCTTATCGCAGCGAACTGTAAATGTGACTTGAAGAAAGCATGTCTTTAGGCAGCTTTCTGCAGAGCTGGCTGTTGTCAGAGGATCTTGACAGGATCCATGATAGCAGGATTTCACTGTCATGAGTACCTTCAGTAATTGCTGCTTCATGTATCTAAGTAAAATGTGACATGTGTTGGCTTCCGTGGTATGGACCTGAAGGCAACTTTGTGCAGCATGACAATAGCTTTAAGGTAAAGCTTTTTTTTGTTGGCAACTGATATGCTAAGCCAGTTAAAAAATAAAATAAAAAAATTAATGGGTGTCTAAAGACTCAGATTTGAAGGGTATCATTGTCCATATTAAAATGGCAGTTCTGTACTTAAATTTTTCTCAGTTGAAATAAAGCTAAATAAGTTTCTAGAGTAAACATAGACAGCACCCCCCCAAAAGGCATAGTTGCAGCCTATAGAAATAACCTTTTGTCATTGTCTACTTCAGTGTTCCAGTATGCTTTATCTTGATTCACTAACATTACATGGCTTTAGACATTGATGGTAGTGTTCATTCCTTCACAAACTGTAAGTTGAGTTTATAGTGGTAAGATTTCTGTTCTATACATACAGTCAGTGAATTTAATGTGAAATCTATGGGAGCTGTAGATGTATGTGGCATGGGAAATCTAACCTGCTTCTGCACCAGTGGATGAGAAGGAAGAAGGAGAAACTTCTATGCTACTAAGATTCTTTAGTATATATTTGGCTGCCTTCTGCGTACATCTGAAGTTTGTTGTTTTGTTTTGGTTTTTTTTTTAAATACAGCTTGGGGTTTTTTTGGTAAGGGCAATGATTTAGGGATGTCTTATTTAAGCTTTACACAGTGCTATTCTGGCTGAACTTGCCCATCACTAAGGAATGCACGCTGATCTGACAGACTGGTTATTTTGTGCCCAGAATGCGGAGGCTAAAGAGTTTATAGCCTTTTAGGCAGCAGCACCTATCAACATTTTCCTACCCTGACTGAATACTTTAGCATTCAGACTTGCCTGATTTTAGTGGATTCTCCTTTATTTCCTGATTTGGGGTAGGGAGAGAATGTTCTACAAAAAGTGTTGTGTTCATATGTAGCTCTTTTCTTCAGGAAAAGAAGTAGTCTGCCTGATGCGCTGTAAGCAGCTATATTGTTGCATGTATCTTTTACAAGCTTCTACAATACAGCAATACTACAACATAAGACCAAACCTATTTAGGGTGGGGTTTTTTTGTGGTGGTTTTTTTTTTGTTTGTTTGTTTTTTTGTTTTTTTTCCTGAAACACTTATGAATACTTTTGTTTTACAAACACTTTAAAGCTGTCAAGGTAATCTCATTTCATGTGTTTTTTCAAGGCTTTGGGATCTACCTCTATTGCTCTCTCTTTCTAAAAAGACTTGCTGTTTTTATTTTGTTGCTACTGAGTTCTCTACTGTGGTGCACTTGTGTTCCTTAACACAGGAAGTGTGTTAAGACTTCTTACTGTCATAAAGGTTTGATAATTGGTTTAACAAGAGAGTATGTGTGTGGAAGACATATAGCCACTCTTAACGGAAACAGGAAAATTAAAAAATTAAACAGGTATGTACTGCCTCTTAGCAAGAAAATACTTTAAGCACCTAGCAGGATAATTCCAGGACTAGATGATAGCATTATTTTGTGACTGTCCTTTAGGATATAAATAATAATAAATGGAATTAACACTAAAATCTTAAGATTTGGGGTCTTTTTTCCTTATAAGTGAATCTCAGATAAATATTTAAAACTAGTATCATGTGAATGTCTTGTTGATTCAGTGATGGCTCAGCTTTTCAGAGCTCTATATTTTTCTGTCTACCTGTGTTCTATGACTGGGAATAATTTTTTTAAAACCCAGGAGCTGTTTGATTGTTTGACATCTGTTGATGATGGTTTGTGATAACTTTCATGTGTTTAGCACAAAATGATGTAAAGACTTATCCACTTATCTCTCACTTAAAGGACTATATATTTAGCATTTTGCTCACTGTAGAGTGAATAAAAGCTCAGATAAAATATTTAAAACTTGTGAAATTAAAGTACTGTGATAGCTGAACCCTCAGTTTGTCCCTCTTCTGTAGGGCGATATATAATGCATCAAATGTCAATCTTAAATGCTTGGTACAACTGTAAGTCTTGTTACCGTAAGATACGAGGTACCTCTGTGGAACTGAGGAGAGGGGGGAGCCATATATAGGAACAACATAGACTTAATTGTTGTTTCCTTGCATTCCAGGTGACAAGGCTCTGGATGGTTACAGTAAGAAAAAATATGTCTGCAAACTGCTTTTCATCTTTCTCCTTGGCCATGACATTGACTTTGGTCACATGGAGGCTGTAAACCTGCTGAGTTCCAATAGATATACAGAGAAACAAATTGTGAGTAACTCGGTTTCTGTAAAAGATAAGTTGTTCTGTCCAATACCCTGCCTCACCTGTATAGTCTGTAAAGGCCTTTGTTTTGTTCCCCACCCACCCAGTCTTAAAATCTTATTTTAGATCTAGCAGTGGTTCTGAAATTTAAACCACCTTTGTGCTCAAGGAATCTTGTACTAATCGTAAAAGCTGAAATGTGCACTCTGCATTAAGATTATTACTCTTAAGAAACTGCCTTGAGTCTTGCATTAAAAGTTAAGTAACCTTTTAATTTTCAGAATCCCTTAAACACAACCTTACCTAGAAAGACATAATCAGGTACCTGGAATGTACTAGTGTCTGAATAATAAGGCAAATTCTTTATTTGCTCCTATTCATCTAAAATGATCTTTTGCATATATGCTGAAATAGATTGATGAAACACTTAAACTGATCAATTAGCGTAACATTAAGCTTACTCAGTTTTGTTTACTTCATCCTTCTAGTGTTTGTTCTGCTATCTAAATATTTCTGCCCAAATGTTTGGTATTGGAGGAGAACTGTATGTCTTGAAGAATTACTTGTGGCATTAACAGGAAACATAATTTAAGTCAGCTAAAATCAATTTTCATTTTCCTTTTTCTGAACCACAGGGATATCTCTTCATCTCCGTACTAGTGAACTCTAACAGTGAGCTGATTCGCTTAATAAACAATGCGATCAAGAATGATCTGGCCAGCCGCAACCCCACCTTCATGGGGCTTGCTCTGCACTGTATTGCTAATGTGGGTAGCCGGGAGATGGCGGAAGCGTTTGCTGGAGAAATTCCAAAAATACTTGTAGCTGGGTAGGTATGGCATGCCTCCTTCAAATACAACACCAATAAAACCTCTTCAGCAACTCAGTTCCATTACAGCAGCTTAATCCATGCTTAGAGCTATACAGCCGTGGGCTTGCAGTGCAAATAGGGACAATTTCCAGGAACTCCAGATACTTTGGTATACCTGAGCTTGTAGAAGTTGCTTGTAGAAGTGTACAAATACAACATAGAAATTAAGACTATGTCAATACCTTGAATAGGCTTTTACAGCTTTGTGATCAATTTTTTGTTCTGTATAAATTTGTGGCAGTGAATACCCCTGAAATGTGTATGTTTTACTTCCCTTATCTCTCCTGGTGAAAAGAAGAAATAAATGAACTTAAATAGATGTTTACACTACAAATTTTGTTACAGACTGAAGCTCTTATTTAAATGGTCCTGACTTCATAAGGAATGTGAGAATATTCTGTTGTGTGAGCCTTATTGCTTCATCTACTAGCCATGTAAACACCAATTCCTGTAAATGGCAAATAGTCAACTGCCAACTTTCTAACTTTCCCTTTCTATTGCTAGAAGTTTCTAAAGAGATCTGGCAGATGTCTGGAACTGTAGTTAAGAAATCTAAAATGAAACTTGTCATTGTAGTTTGAAACTTAAAATGTGCAAGTGCAACAGTGCATTTAAACTTTCTTATGGATATGAAATGTTTTGGAATATACATGGATATTGTTTTATAACAAACTAATGTCTTACATTAATGTAAAAACGTCCAGTTCTTGCACAACATGTTTATTAATACTCTAAATGTCAAGTACTGGAACTTGGAAATGTTGTAAATGTGTTTGCTTATGCAACACTAATTCTGACTGTGCCTATGAGCACTGAGTTGTCAACAAGAGGAACGATATAACGTGATATCTAGTTGTCACAAAAGTCATAGAAAATACTTTTGAACTCTTGAAATAGTGTCTCTGTAATGCCACACTTGAACACTTGGTACTATTTTGCAGAGCTGAAACGTAGTATGGGCCAGAAAGAGAATAAGCAACTAGCACCTGACGGGTATGGGTCTGGTCTGGTGAAGGAAATGAGGGAGGGTCTATCCCATAATTCCACTTTTCTCAGACAGGGCATTCCGTATATAAGGGCACATGTTTAGAGATGGCACATTCTGGGGCCCTGTCAGGCTTGTTTCTTTTCTGTCCTGCACTGTCCTTGCCAGGTGTTATTCTCTGTGTAGCCTAGTAGAGACAACACTGTGAAGGCAAGTCATGGGTTTTGATAAGATAACCTTAAAAAGTTCCAAAAACTTCACTTGGGGTCATCAATTGCAGACAAAGCACAGCACCTTCAGTTTGAAGTTTGAGCTGTGTTTGTTTTCTCAGACCAATGTTCAGGGCATCATTCCTTCTGCGTTTTTAAGAGAAAATATATAAAATGTGTATGAGACTAGATGACCTTTAAAGGTCCCTTCCAGCCCAAACTATTCTATAATTCTATGATATCTAATTGACTTGTGCAGAATAAGCACCGTCATTTACATTTGCAAGTTTAGCATAGCTCCCTTGGTTTGAACGTAAGTTGGAGGTTTGGATTTTTTTGGTTTTGTTTTTTTAACCGACATACATTTGATCTCATGGAAAACTGGTAAATTCATAAATAATAGGCGGACTGAACTTCTACCGGGGATGTGAAGACTTCTGAACACTTAGCCAAGGTTGTACAGTATAAACCACCTCTTAAAACTTTAAGTGCTAATGCTCTGTACATTTTTTTAACTTTTGTGCAACATACAAGGTGCTTAACTGACTACTTTTAGAATAGTAGTATGCTGCTCTTATAATAGTCCATTTCTGTGCCAGCAGCATGGATGGCAAGGTGAATAAATTTGTGGGTTGTATGCTTGGTGATAGCTAGCCAACTTGCATGCTAGCTGTAGGTACTGAAGCTGTTGAATAGATTCAGCATATCAGATACAAATTGTTAACTATCAGAAGATCTGGCTTTGGATGCATGCATAATACAGTGTACCTTAACTGTTTGACTTGAGTCAGTTTGAAGAAGCTTGTTCTCATAATTAGGTGGGCTTGTGCTCATCTAATGATGAACTTTCAATTCTGATAAAATGTCAAATGTCACTCAAAGTTGCAAACAATCTTTATAGAGACTACTATACATGTAATGGTTGAAAACTTGGCTAGTTAAACTTACTGGACAAAATTAAGAAGAACAAATGCTGTAAGAGAGTTTAGTGAACTTTGTTTTAACTTCTGTTGAAAAGATGCTGCCTGGCTAGGGGTGCTGAGTCAGTGAAAAGACTAGCATAATGGTAGCCTGCAAGTATTGCTGTGACTTAAGCACTGTATTTTAATCCATATTTATGTCTTGTAGAGATACTATGGATAGTGTGAAGCAGAGTGCTGCCTTATGCTTGCTGCGTTTATACAGAACTTCTCCTGACCTTGTCCCCATGGGAGACTGGACATCTAGAGTGGTGCATCTCCTCAATGACCAGCACTTGGTAAATCTGCTTCATTATGCTTCTCTGTATAGAGAGAATACTCTATTTATTTATTTTTGAGTCTTTCAAGCAAATGGGTTGCTACTTTCTTCAGGCTTGGGGAAAGAAATGGAAGGAGGAGTTCTTTTTTAGTTGCTCCATATATTTATTTTTAATAAAGCTTTGTTTACATTTTTCTTGGAGATATAAGAATGGTATGCATAAGTTCTTCTTTTGCTCTGGCTGTAAATAAATTAGTCTTGTGCTTTGTGATCCTAGGTCGTATTGCATAAATGTAATACTATTTTCCTAGGCCTTTTAAGATTAGACCTGCACTAAAAATGCAAGGCCCAATTTGTTAGTGCTTGGACTTCCTTGCTCTCTGGTGTACACATTGTCATTCTTATCCTACTGGTTCAAAAAAAGCTATTGTTCTAGCTAAGAGACTATTTTTCCCCCTGTCTAGTTACTTTATGAAAGTATGACTATTAAGACTTGTGCTTCAGCAGTAATAAGAGTGCTTTAGTCTGTAGTACTATAAAATGTTTGTGTTATACAAAGCCCTCTCTTCGTGTTAGGTTGTCAGAATTCTTTCCTGGATGATCTTCTACTCATGCTTCTCCTGTGTAATAAGACAATTTGCATCCAGGCTTTATTTTAATATGATTTCTGTTATTTTAGATGTACTGTCCAAACATGAGACAAAGCTGATACAAAAATAGCATGAAATGCTCTGCAATCATGGCAGTATCATGTTGTTGAAAATCCTGTTGGATTTTGAAGATGTGTGATTAGTCTAGTTGCTAACCAAATAAAGGGCTTTTTAATGTTGTGCTTTGTCATGGGGATAAACTTAGTTTTGTTGTATATTTAAAAACACTTGCAGTGACAGGTGTTAATGGAAAGCATCTTAAACTGTTACAAAATTGAATGTGTTGCTTTTTTTTTTTTTTTTTCTTTTTCTCTCCTCTCCCTAGGGTGTGGTTACTGCAGCTACAAGTCTGATCACCACTTTGGCACAGAAGAACCCAGAAGAGTTTAAAACTTCAGTCTCCTTGGCAGTGTCTAGATTAAGCAGAGTGAGTCCAATGATAACTCTGATAATACTTCACTGTTGCTTAATTTACTCAGCTTTCTAGGTCAGGTTATCTTATTTATTCAGCTTTCTAGGTCAGATTAGTTTAGTGCATCATTAAAAGCAAAGATGATTCAGTTTCACTTCACATAGTTGGTTCAGCTAATCTCTTCTAACACTTGTTGCTTACCAGGGCAGAAAATTGTATTGGCTTGCCCAAACTTTCTTGGTGTAATCCTTGCTATGCTCCAAGTCCTATGTAGCAAAAAGGTGTCTTTCAGCTACTTGTATTTGAAAGGATCCTCATGATGCAGTTGAGTTTTTAATCCTCGTTTTATGTTACTATAACATCAAAGAGTAGTTGGATCAAAGACTGATTCTGCAAACTACTGCACAGAACCCTCACAAATACTTTTAACTTTAGATAAAGCTTCTTACAAGATGAGTCTTCTTCCTATTTCTTCTTTTGAGCTGCTGCTAGGCTAATAATCATAAGCATTTGATACTCTGTAAATGGGTGTAGGGGGTTAGGCAGAGGGTGCAGGCAGCAGTGGAGAGACATTTCTGGAAGTTAGCATCTTCATGCTGGAGAACTTTGTTATTGTTTTCTTTGATTTATATCTTTTGGAAGGTATGCAAAATATGGGAGAATATTACTTTTCAAATGTATTTTAGATCCAGATTTATGTAGTGTTACACCCAAAATTGCTTGTAGTTCAGAGAAATTAAATTTCTTTTCAAATATGAAGGTTCTGTCTCATACTTAATAGCAAGGGAGTGCTGAGGGAAGTTCATAGCTGTTCTGTAGCGGAGCAGCAAGAATTAGATAAAATTTCTTTGAGCAAAGCTAGTGCCAAACTCATGCTTACCCTAGAATCAAAGGGGGAAAGAAATCCATGAAGAAGGGTACTCCCTCTGAAACCTAATCTAATCCTTATTGCATTTCACTATGCGTATAAACCTCGTCTGTGAAAGCTATCTGTTCTTTGCTCTGGAGTATGAATGTTACTTTGTGTTACTTGGTTGTCCTGCTTTAGTTCAGTCTGTCACAGTATCTTGTGCTTGAATTCCAACTATAACGCTATACTTAGGCTGTCTGTTGGCTGAACCTATGAATTGCTGAACCAAAGAAATTCAAGCTTCTAGTTAAATATTTTGGTGTTACCAGACGGTCATCTTCATTTTTAAGAAAGCAAGTATACTTCCAGGAAGAGACTTCCTAGGCTACTGTATCTGTAAAACAGAATTTCTATTACTAGGGAACCTGATGGTATACTTACAGTATGGCATCTTGTACCCAAGCAATCTACCGAATTAAACATCGTAGTGACATAGTTTTGTAAGCCTTTGTCAAAAGTAACCTACATTGTTCTTTGGGTCCTTCTCATGATTGCTCATCACTTATCTTCAGTAGCTGACATGCTGTCTGCTTATTTTACAGATTGTAACTTCTGCATCAACGGATCTTCAGGACTATACATACTACTTTGTTCCTGCTCCTTGGTTATCTGTGAAACTTCTGAGACTGTTACAGTGCTATCCACCTCCAGGTAATGCACAAATCACAACAGTGGTCACTTCTTTTATGTGGTACGCTATCTTCAAAGAGCTGTTGTGCTGTTGTGTTACCATAACTTGGAGTGCAAGCACATTGTTTTAAGACAAGGATGCAGAAGTCTGTACTCTTGAGTGTTTCAGATTGTTAAAACACACCGTAATTCAAAAGGCCATGCAGCTTAGAACAAAGTGTCAAACCAGCGTGCATCTTGCAGTTGCAACTGGTTTGCCATTTTAAACATTCTTTGATGTTATGAACTTTATTAAAGCCTTGAAATACATTATAGCGCAGATCATGTTTGACTTTTGTTCCCACCCAAATAGATCTGTGGCTTAGAATTCTTTTGCAAACTATACGTTGGGGGGAGGGTGACCTGGTTTTAATGTATTGGAATACTTGTGTATTCAGATTTAGCAAGGTAGAAGGCCTAAGGTAGGGATTAGGGTGTTGAGCAAAATGAAGTTGTCCAACGGCTGCTTCTTCTCCAGAAGACCCTGCGGTACGTGGTCGTCTAACAGAATGCCTGGAAACTATTCTTAACAAAGCGCAGGAGCCACCGAAGTCAAAGAAAGTACAACACTCAAATGCAAAGAATGCTGTGCTGTTTGAGGCAATAAGCTTAATTATACATCATGACAGGTGAGCTGTGAGAACACTTCTACTATGAGAGGATTTTTTAAGTGAAAAGCTATGGCTTTGTCTTGAACACTAATTGGAATTTTACTGGGGGGTGGGTGGGTGTGGAGAACAGAATATGAAGTTGCTTGCTAGATTGGAACACTACCACAGCAATGGAAATGAACAGTATTAATGAACTGTGTGGCTGTCAGCATATTGTAATTGCTCTGTTTCTTGCTGCTGCTTTTTTTTTTTTTTTTTGTGTTGACCCCACCACCCTAATCCAACAGAGATTACTTGCTCACAGTATCTGAATTTTCATTTCACCAGCGGGGCATTCTAGCAGGCACTTTGAAGCATATTAAGAAATTTCCACTGCAGAAGTAGTATTCTGTGTTGGTGTTCTCAAACCTGTTGCTTTTAACCCTTTCACTTTGTCTTTTGTTCTGTGCAGTGAGCCAAATCTACTAGTCCGTGCCTGTAACCAGCTAGGTCAGTTCTTGCAACACCGAGAAACTAATTTGCGTTACCTAGCACTGGAAAGCATGTGCACGCTTGCCAGCTCTGAATTCTCACATGAGGCTGTGAAAACACACATAGAAACAGTTATCAATGCATTGAAGGTAAATATTTAAGTGTGTAGTCTGTTTTGAGTGTCGTCTTCTCCCCTGCCTCAATGCCCTCTCTCCCACTGCCCCAAGCCCCCCACCCCCAATTAAGCAAATAATATTTGGGGACCAAATGAATTATTCTCAGAGGTCTGCTTTAGTTTTTTCTTAATCCTGCAAAATCTTGCTGCACTGGCAACCATAGAAGTCAGTTTCATTTTGTTTCTGCAGCCTGCTGATAAATCTGATACTTGTAGCTGTGGCCTCTGTAACACTTTGGTAATTCCTCAAGCTGTAGACTAATTCTTTCAAAACATGGGATTTCAAAATGGAGAATGCTGAGAAGGCTTTGACTACTATCTTGCTGGTATCAGGCATTATTCCTTCACTGTAGTAGCTTATGAGGAGCAGTAGAGCAGATCTGCTTCCACTGCAGGATCAGAAGGTCAAGAAACCAGAAAGATAGATTTGTAGGCCATATTTATGTGAAAAAGCAGAAGTCAAAAGAGGAAGACTGACTTGCATTTCTACTTGCACACTTCAGTGTTTACGTGTATTGTTCTCTCCCAAGCTCATGCTGCAGCATATTGAAATGTTTGTCTGACTCTGAAGTATGTATCTATTCTAGCTAGGCTTCTGTTGATACAAAGCAAGCCCAACACTGAACCTGCAGGTAGTTAATTGCCCATCGACCTGGTGACAATTTGACAATTTCAGCCAGTTGTTAGTGCATTTGTGGCCAGTGGTGCCAGTTACCCAGTGCATCACAAACTCCTTCACGCTAGTTAGGGTAATAGTGGAGTACTCTGTATAAGCTCCTCCATCCTTTCAGCATTTGCACAGATTTGAGTACGTGTACTACAGAAACAAAACCTGATGATTTGAATTTTTACAGTATTATCTAAAAGCAGGAAGCTGTTTGAGTCTCCTGTGACCTCTTTCTAGGTGACTGGAAGTGTTTATCTAAGTTTGTTCTAAATTTGACTATGTTTGACTATAGTTCCATCTCTTCAGTAAGTTGCATGTGCTTTCCAAATAAAGATGACATCATCTTGACTCTTTGGTGTGTGTCCTTTTGCAGACTGAGAGAGATGTAAGTGTACGACAAAGAGCTGTAGATCTCCTGTACGCAATGTGTGACCGAAGTAATGCGCAACAGATTGTGGCTGAAATGCTGAATTACTTGGAGACTGCTGATTATTCTATTAGAGAAGAAATTGTGAGATATTTCTGTTTCCTTATCTTTTTTCATAGCTGACTTTGGCACCGTATGTATCAATAAGTGATTGGGATGCTGGATAGTCTGTGATAGAGATTCTTTCTAATGGTGGTTTAAAAAAAAAAACCAACAAACAACTAATTTTGTAGTCTAATAGCAAAGCATGTTCTTCATTTAGGTTAAACTAATGGGATGGGGGGCATGGAGCCTTGGAAACTGGGAATTTTAAAAACTAATCTTGGTCTCAGAGCATTGCATATAGAAAGTGAAGTTAATTTTATCAATGCTTGAGCAAATACAATCTATAGACCTGAGGGTTATGTCCTGCTCTATTTAACTGGTTAGTAGATTCATAGCTTCAAAAATCAGTGTGATAAATACTTATCTGTAGGTAGAACTTCATACTGTATGTGCTGTAAGAACATTCTCTCAGTCTAAGGATTCCCAAAACCAATACCTTTTAATCAGCTAAAAGAGGGGCATGATGTCTTATGTCCTTCCTTTCAGCAGGAAAAAAAATGTAAGAGTTGAAATATTCACTTAACAACCTTCCTAGAATGGTAGCCAAAACCTGTACTCTATGGTAATTATTTAGCTTAGTTATGCGCTAAATTTCCTTGATTGGAGACGTTAACATAGAATGCAGTGTTAGTTTATTACCTCTTGTACTGTCTTGTTGCTGTTGGCAATCTACCCTGACTAATCAGATAATGTGAATTTCATTCTGTATGTTAATTTACTAAACTTGCTACTCTTAAAAGAATAGGTCAATATAAATGCAACTGATAAATTACATTAAGGTGTCTTCCCATGCTGATGGTTTGCTTCAGCATATAGGTATCTTAGTATGACCTGAAAGTCAGCTATATTTTGTTGACTCTGATCTATCTCTGCTATCTTGAGTTTCTGCTTTTTCTGGTTTGGTTTTTTTTTTGTGTGGTGGGTTTTTTTTGAGGTCTCTGATATCCTACTTGGTCCTGTCTCAGTGATGGTTTAGATAGTGTTTTTATGGCAAAAAAAAAATGTTCAATAAATTGCTCTTGATCACTTAGGTACACAGTTGAAAAGCCACAGCAACATAATCAAATGCATGATGGGGAAAGCATTATGTAGCTGGCAAATGGTGTGTTCTGACACAAAATTTCAATGTTCATCATTCACCTTAGCTGTGGGAGCAAGTGAGCAAGCTGATTCATCTCTGATGCTTCTGGACTACCATGGGCTATTGCTAGGTGTATATGAAAGTGAATCTTGATACAGAGCTTACAGGAGAAGGTAGTCAAACTTCTTTATTCTTTTATTTGTGTTCAGGTTCTGAAAGTTGCAATTCTAGCTGAGAAGTATGCAGTGGATTATACCTGGTATGTGGATACAATCCTCAATCTGATTCGTATTGCTGGTGACTATGTCAGTGAAGAAGTGTGGTATCGAGTTATTCAAATTGTCATCAACCGGGATGATGTTCAAGGGTATGCAGCAAAGACCGTTTTTGAGGTGAGAATAACTGTTTTCAATTCACTTTCAAAATGAGGTAGGAATTAAGTAAACACTACATGATCTAGCGGGTCTGTGTGCTTCCCCATCTTAGGCAGGAGGAAAAATATGATCCTGAGTATTTCAACAAAACACTGCTGAAGCTTTCTGTAAAATTAGCATCATAGATTTTCAGAGCCAGAGACTGTACTAAGCCAGAGAAGCTTCTCATCAGTTTAAGTAATGCAGAATACACCTGGTATTGTTCTGGTTTTAGTGAGGGAGGGCAGGTTGGGTTATGCTGGGGTTTTTTGTTGTTTTGGTGGGTGGCATTGAATGCATGGCTTAGCAAGGGAATTATTCCATTTCAGTAGTGTTCCAGGTACTGTAAAGTTTTCTGCATGCAGGAATCCAAAACACTCAAAATGATAACTTGATGATCCTTCTGGAAGTATATTCCTTCTGTTCAGGATCTGATACAACTGGAATTTGAACTATTAAAGGAGAACACTTCCAAATGTCTGGCCTTGTTGCTCTGACTTTGGATTCTTCATATCAGGGTTCCACTTTTTTATTTCCTGAATGTTTAAGCTGACTTTCAAAACTCATCCCTGCTATGTGTTTCTTCATACTGCATAAAGACAGTATTTTTATCTTGGACAGCCTCAGCACATTCTTGCGAGGTTTAAATTAAGTATATTAACATCCTTCTGACACCCCTAAAAATCTAAGGGGAAACCTTGGCAGCACTGTGGACTTTTGAGGACAGGTACAGCTGCTTGATGGCCCTAAAAGTGCTCTTAAGCAAGTATTACTTAGAAGAATCTCTATCATAAAGTCATACCACCTAACATGCTTTTCTTGTAAGTGTTCTATAATGTGTAGACCTATGGTCTGCTCTTACAGAGAACTAGACTAGGAAACTGGACATAGAAGTGACAGAAAAGATATTTTTTGATACACTACAGATCAGTGACTAGTAATGTGTCTTACAGGCCCTTCAAGCTCCAGCATGCCATGAGAATCTTGTAAAAGTAGGTGGCTACATCTTGGGAGAATTTGGAAATCTGATAGCAGGTGATCCAAGATCAAGGTAAAACACCTTCCAAAATACTGAAGTAGTAACACTTTCTGTAAAGAATCTAATGTATATTTAATATTCCTAAACGCCAGTCAACAAATGATTCAGATCTTGCTAGTAGTGCATTAGGAATTAATCATGTCTACAAAACCCAAACAAATTATTTTTTCTATCTTTTAAGTCCCCTCATCCAGTTCAACTTGCTACATTCCAAGTTTCATCTGTGCAGTGTTCCTACCCGAGCTCTGCTTCTGTCTACCTACATCAAGTTTGTGAACCTGTTTCCAGAAATCAAAACTACAATTCAAGATGTATTACGCAGTGACAGTCAGCTAAAGAATGCTGATGTTGAGCTGCAGCAGAGAGCTGTTGAGTATTTGAGGCTCAGTACTATTGCCAGTACTGATATATTGGTAGGTATAAAGATTTATTTTTTTTTTTTGTTACTATGCAGAGCTCCTCAGCTGTGTCTTCTGTCAATAAGTAAACTCCACTAAATCTTACCTGATCATTCAGAAATCTTAATGCAGGATTGTCCCACATTCACGATGTAGGCACTGATTCTTTTAGTCTGCCTAATTCAGCTGCATTCATCTTTAAAATTTAGAGCTAAGATCAAAGTTGTTATTGCTTTAGTGGGACAAATGACAGTTAAAGCATGCTAATTTAGAGCTAGAAAGCCAGTGAAAGCTGGTATAGTACAGCACTGACTTGATGATGGGCAGGAAACTGTGCAGGTAACTGTACTGAATTGGTTTTTTTCTTTTTTTAGTTTTTTAATTTTTAAAAAAATTTCTGTGCCAGAGAATATATACTGCTGTTTTCTTTAACAACTACTTTGGAGGACTTCAGAAAGTTTTAAATAACTTTTTATTTAAAGTAAGTCTACTTGATCACTGCACAATCAGCTGTTTTCTGTGTGGATAACAACTACTTCTGCTTCTCTTCAAAGACTCAGAAACTGGTTTGTCTTTTTCTGTAAGTTTAATATACTCTACTTCCCCCCCCCCCCACCCCCCCTCACCCCCCCC